>JBBPNX010000613.1:0-16362 GCA_038091155.1 Harrya chromipes | reverse complement strand
GTCCGCGGACAGATGAGGCGCTCAAGCACTTTGATTGATCCAGATTCGCTTGGCCCCGCACCCAATCCGCAGAACCCCGATAACAGAGCCTCAACATTCGTGAGACGAAGCTCCACTGCCAAAACGTTAGTGGATCTGAACGGCGAACAACCACCTAACATCAGAGCTTCGGTTTCTGTTGGGGATCTCCCACAGAGCCGTTCTGTTTTTGGCGTCGACACGTTGTGGGATCGTGAGTTGACGAAGCTAAAGGTGATTGAAGCACAAGAACGGGTTGAGGCCGAGGAACGTATGATACGTGAACAAGAGCGCGCAGAGCGACGTCAACGGAAAAAGAAGAAGGGCAAGTCGAAATTACAGGAAACGGAATCAACGCCACCACTAGCCGACGGGAGCCCCGCTCAGGAATTCCCAGAATCTCGCGTGTCGTCCGAACCTCCCGTTCTTCCGGCCATCCAGAAGCCCATTCTTAGGCGTGCACCGGCACCAGATGATGACGCGCCAAGCGAAAGCGATGACGACGACCTTCCACTGGGACAGTCTGTCGGTCGCATTACCGACAAAATGGCTGATAACTGGGTCGCAGAGTCATCTGAGGAGGATGAAGGTCCACGGCGTACAACTGGTACTGGACCTCGCTATGTCAGGTCTTTCAGTCGACTATCAGCGCCACTGCCAAATGGGACGGAGGATGAAGATAGTGAGGAGGATCTTCCCTTGACTGCAGCCGCCGAGCGGATTGCCAGGCGGGCGACGCAGTTACCACCTCCGAGACTCTTGGATGACGACGAGGACGAAGATAGGCCTCTTGCTGCGGTGCTCAGTGAATCGAAGCTCTCATTCAGTCATTCCAAGCTATCCCTACCAAACCTCAGCTTTGACAATCTTTCGGGCGAACGTCGGCCAACGAACGACGACGACGACGACGACGACGAGCAGCCCCTTGGTCTCCGTGCTTCCCGTCTGCCTGCCATGCCTTCTCATACCTCTCTTCCACTTATGGGTGGTGACGGCAGGGATGGCGGAGACGAAGATGACGACAAGCCACTTGCATTACACCCCGAGCAACAGCGCAAGACGCAGTATCAGATGCTTTCCCAGTTGCAGCAGCAACAGCAAATGATGATGCAAGCACAGATGCAAAACAACTTTTACTTTGGTTCCTCCGCGATGATGGGCTCTGGGTTTTTCGCACCGCCCATGCATATGGGCATGGGCGTCCCCCCTTTCATGGGCATACCTATGCCGCCTTCTCCGCCTCCAGCGCACGACCCCACAAAGTACGGGCGCGTGGATAGGTGGCGTCACGATGTCGCTGTTGAAGGCGAGGATTAGAATTTTACCTTGATAGTAGCTCTCGAAGGTTTGAGATCTGGACTCTTGTCGCCTTTAATTATTTATATATTCCTACTCTTCACGCTCCCTTTCTTAGGTTCTTCTCTTCTAACCATTCACTCCGGTACTCACCTATTTTACAGACACTTGACTTTATTTTTCCTCCTCAGTCCAAAGGCAAGAGAACATTAGAAATAAGTCACTCCTTTAATGTCCATTGCATACACAAAATACAACGGTACACTCGAGATAAAATGTCCGGGTAGATCTACTCGAAATATACCGTGAAACAATGCGACGTGGATCCATGAATGAAGGTGATTATGTTGCAGGGTTATAATACGATGCACGGATGGTGAGGATGGATTTTGCAAAACGTTTATGGAAGGGAAAGAAACGCAAACTTTCGGTCTCATCTTGATTGTAGTCAGTATTGAGTATATAATGAGCAAGGGCATGGGAGGGAGGGGAGGATTGAGTGATCATGACGGATTCGTAATCCACAACCTGCGTTTCGGGACAGTGACAATCGAGACCTCTCGTCTTCCCATTTCCTCCTCTATCCCTCGTTGTCTGGTGTCTTCGTCAATCTCTTCATCGTCCTCATCTGTTTCGACAGAACGAGGGCCCTGGCTCGTGGAGACATCATCGTGACCTGCTGCGCGGTAGGGAGGTTGGTGCAGGTATGGTCCACGAGTGTCCGTTGGGAACGGATATTGATCTGTGCCTGTCATGGAGAGTGGACGGGAGGTTGGTGTGCCAGGGGAAGCGGTGGGCTGAGGGAGCGGACCACGCATGCGCGCGGCCAAAGTGGACAGAAGAGATTTGCCTGGACGTCCATACCAAGCAAGCGCAAAGAGACATACGTAAAAAATGACAGTCCAGAGGAGGAACACAGCAAACAAGGACATGGGAGCACGATACCAGAGAGCAACGAGAGATAGGACGCAGAGTGCAAGAACAAGCATGTTGAAGAAAATGCGGAGCGAGAGCTCAAAAGGCGACGGGACCTCATACATGGTACGGGGAAACACAGCCGCTGGCACCAATGCGCGAGTACTAAGCATCTCTGCTGTATTGGGAGTCGAGACATTTGAGTGGCCATGCGTTCTGCCGTGATTAGCGAGGTAATCGAGCTCGTTCTGTTAATTCAATGACCATCGTTCATACGAACGTCGAATAAAGGAAGGTATAGAAGATATGAAGTCAGCATCGTCAGGGCTCCAGCGGCCTGGGAGATCATGCTTACCACTGCATTTAAACTACGCCGCCGATCGAGCCAATCGACATCACCCAAGCTACGAGGCACTACTGGCACACGTTGATAAATCTCGATATTTGGATATGCGAGACCATTGATGCTAGCCCTACGGACACGTGCAGGGCGGTTGACTACCTCGAAGGCTCGCTGAGGTCCAGAGGAGTGCATCGATTCACTGTCAATAGAAGGCCTTCCTTCCCGGCTCCGGCGACCAAGCCAGAAACTAGAGCCACCCCAAGAATGCAAACGCGCTCGCGGTGAGGCAGGAGGCGAAGGCGGGTACTGTATCTGCTGTGGAGCAGGATTTGATCCCAGCTTTTCTGCCGCGTCCGCCGAATTGGAGTGATCTGCAGCGGCCTCGGATCCTTCGACTTCTTTTTCAGGGAGACGCCGTGCTGAACGAAAAAACAACAAAAGAAAGAGGAGAGGTACGACGACATATAATGCAATGACTAATATCAGCCCCGCTATACCGTGTGGTGTTCGCAGAATGGGACTCGTAGCACTGCGTTTTGTCACGCCCACCCTAGATCTGATGGAGGTGAATGATGTAACAAGACCTGCGACTCCCAAACCATATGCCAAAATAGCAATCACGGACGCCAGATAAAGAACAGGGTTTCTACGGTTAGTTTGGTGCGTAACATTTGCTGGCGGAAGTGCTAGTCGTGCGACGAGGATCGCAGGAAGGAGAAGCGCAATGGAGAGAGGGGCGGTGAGTTTGTGTACGAGGGAGACATCAAACGAGTTCAAGTTGGTGGAGCCGGATGTGGCGGTGGAGGAGGGAGCGCCAGGTGAGGAGGTTGACGTTGGAACCGGTATAGATTGGGATGCGCACTGGGTCATGTATTGAACGGTGACCCCTGAGCCATTGGCATTGAGGCCTGTTTGTAGTTGCCCAGAGGAACCTCCCCAGGAGGAATTAGAGGGAGTGACGACACCATTGTAAGCTCTGAGGATCCAAACTTCATTAAGGTAAGTGCCATGCTCATCCTGACCGCCAAAGACGATAGTATCTGCGGCTCCTTGCCGGTTATTGCCGACGAGTGCTTCATTGAACGAATAAGCAACCGCGCCTTCGCGAGGAGTGGGGAAAGTCGGTACGCCGGATGTTCCGGGATCGCCTGCGGGGAGTACTCTGCTCCAAGTCGCAGTTGTGGTATCCAAAACTGCAACTTCGCCATGCTGAAGCCCACCCTGGTCGTCCCAGTAGGAAGAGTTAAAAGTGCCGAGGATGAGGAAAACCTGGGAATTAAAGGAAGAAGAGGCTGAGGAAGGATTGAAGACCATTGTACCACCGTATCTGGGGACTGGACAGGGGCGTGGTGTCGTTTCCGAAGTAGAAGAGCCTGCATCGACAACGTAGGAATTGGTATCGGCACAAATGTCGCTAGAGTCGGCAGTGGTATTGCACCCGCTGACGGAGACAAGGGTGGTACCCAGAACGGTGGAAGCTTGGTTGACGCTGGTGCCAGGTACAGTACCGACGGTTTGATTAGACCAGCTGCCAAAAGTGTTGTTTGTGGCGAGATTGGAAGAGAGAAAACCGGTGATTTTGAACTCCCAAACCTCGTTGAGGGGGAACAAGGAGTCACCATTGGAGCCACCGGCCATGTAAAAGGTGGTGTTTGTGGAAGCGCTGTCGGGAGGAGTGCGATAATCTCGGCCACCTGACGCGCTCCATCTGGCGGGGGGGCTACCAGGAGAAATTGTAATCTGGGACCAGAACTGGTTGATGTAGTCGTACTCCTAGAGGGAAGATGAGCAGAAAGTAAAAATGAGAGGATGGGGGCAAACCCAGGCATCGTCCAAGGCAGAGCCATCGCTGCCCTTTCCGCCAATGACAAGATGAGCTTGACGGCTGCAAGAGAGATGAGAAAGGTAAGAAGGGAGAGGGAAGGAGGAGACGAACTAGCTAGAGGAGAAGTCATCGCCACTGATGGCCATGTACCTGGCTGGAGGGGGAGAGGCGGGGAGATCGGCCTGGGGGTTGGGAAGGGACCATCTGTTGGAGTTGAAATCGATGCTAGGAGAGAGAAAATGAGCTGGCGAGAAATGAGGGAGAGAGAGAGAGACGAACAGGAAAGTTTGTGACGTGGGGATTCCGCTGGAGGATTCGCCGCCAAAGATGACAAGATTGCGTGAGGAGTCGTCGTAGCCGATGGAAGGATACTTGAGTGGTGGAGCGGAAGTGCCTTGGAGAAGGCCAGTGATATTGAGCCACTGTAGGGGGGGAAGTGCGGTGTTGGAGAGGACCTGAGAGTGGACGTGGAAGGGTAGAACGAGGAAGAGGAGGAGGAGGAGGAGGAAGTGCATGGCGAACGAGTCGCTGGCACTCTTGGAGAGAGCGGACCCGTGAGAAGAAAGAGTGCAACGACGACGACGACGTTCCCTCGCTTATCTCCAAATATGGAAATTCATCCGGGCGGAGATGCCGATGCCGAACGTTTTGCCGACGGAAGAGAATGTCACGTGACTAGGTTGCCTTTTGACCACATTGTCATGAAACGGATACTCACAGACGAGCAAAGACACGCAGCAGCTCAGCTTCAGTCTACCGACGCGTGAGCGCCGTGTATTTTCGTTACATTGTCACCTTATAATTCATTCTATTCGTAGTACCCGTGCCGGTGATCTTGCTGCCTCCATTCGTGCTGCCTCTATGCGCGCCAGAAAGAGTCTGTTTCGTGTCTCCACTCATTCCCCGTCCCCAACGCCGCTCATGCCTTTTCAACGTGTCTTGTTATTCTTGTAGCCGTCACTGAAGGATATCTGAGTTCACCGCCTTCCTCACCCTTGAAACAGGCACCTGTCGCTCTAACCGCCGCCGCCGTTAGTTACCCACTTTCCGCGCGTGAAAGCAATCGCCAAATTTTCAACTCCTCATCTGGCACCTATTTCCCCCTTCCTTCCCCTTCTAAGCGTAAACGTTCGCACCCCGATCCTCATGACGAACGGTCGATCTCCCCATCTCCAGATCGAGGCCACTCGACGGCGGAACTGAGTGGTGATGACATGGTGGTGGATAGACCTATGAAACCCCTACGGCGATCTGGACGGATCGGGGAGCTATCACCTCTTCCACCACCCCGCGCCTTGTTTCGTTCTGACACGGAAATGAACTCGCATCAATGCGAAGAAGATTCGACAAACATGCGCTCCACACAACTCCTTTTCCGCGCGTCGGTCTCTGACAATGAACAAGTGTGATTGATGCGGATGCTAATTCTTTTAGGTAAGTCCCTCAAACGCCCTGCCAGGATAGCCTTCCATTTTTGATCCAGTGCTCTGTCTCAAAATCGGCAACTTTATCCTTTGTGCTGCTGCGATGTAGTGCTCGCCACTTTGTGTACACATGTGCTGTCTCTCCTTGCTTTTCTTAATCGACGTCCAGCTGTCACCGTTGAGCCTCGTTCCTGTGTGCCTCTGAGACGCGGCCGCAAATCCATACCTTTGCGGAGCTGACAAAGTGGTCAAAAATGCAAAGTGCGCCAACTGCCTCCGTTACCTGAATGCCGCATCAGCCATTCCTCACGTTGTTCTGACAGGTGCCTTGTGGTCAGTGGTCGGCTCTGCGTACGTAAGATACTTCGGTTGTCGTTAATCGATTGGCCCTCGGACCCACCTACCTATCGCATTTACTCTGACACGCTTTCCTCCTCCACTTTCCCACATCCCGTCTCTGGTTAAGGGCTTCTTTGCGCTATATCCCGCGAGCGTCGAGACCACACACCTGATGCATCCAATTTCAGATCTCCGACCAGATACATGTTTCGTTCATTGGGAAAACTCGATTTAGGCTGATCGCGTAGTATATCTATGTGCACAATCTCCACCGGAAAATATCTCCTTTGTCTTCCTTTAAATCCCTTCCCCCCGTTCAAACAACATCTGAGCGTCGTTTCACCTTCCCCTGTCCTCCCCGCTATCCCCCATGGCCTCTCCATCCTCACTTCCACCTTCCGGAACCGAGGAGCGCTTCGACAAGGCTAAAAAGCACCTATGGCAAGTAATATCCCTTTCCCTTTCTCTTGGTGTGATGCTGCATTCGCAATGTACGCGACGTTGCAACAATGTTGCTTCTGTATTAAAACTCCAACTCCGTCCCGTTCGTTTCCGTGGCGTCTCTCTCTTTCGCTTATCGCCTACATTGCGCTTATGCTGACGCCACACGTCGTCGCTACCGCCTGACTTATAATCCGATGTCTTCGCAGGGCTTCTGAATCCCCAACACACGAAGAGAACCAGACAGATCGACCAGCCGAGCGTGGAGGACCCGACCTCAAGTCCCCGTCTCCAGAGTATACCAGGATGCACTCGAGCCATTCAACCACGCCTGACCAGTTCCGATCTCCCCAAATAATGACAAAGCTACAGCCCCCGCTTCCGGAATGCACTCTCAAGGCGCCATCAAAGTTCGTCTTTGTTTATCACTCGCTTCTAAATGCTCAATTGTTGATCGGTATATGACTGTAATATGTTCGCTGCGAACGCCAGGCCACAACATGTCTCGCCACCTTTCTCTCGTGTGGGATTCAATTTCGATCACGACCGTCGATTACCCCCTCCACGATCCTGGAATGCGGCGGAACATACGACCCCCAGAGACAGACTAATCTCTAGGTATTTTTTTTGTTCACATGTAATCGACCCTAACTCACTTGGACATTGTACAAGAAGTCGCATCGCCTCGCCGTCCACCACAGAGCCACGGGTTAATAATGAGACTCTACAACGACCTGTTTCGCTTTCGGTCTTTAATTCACCTACTGCGACCTACATGTGGCCGGGTTTTCAGGCTGCGTCACAAATGAGCCACCCTCCCATCATTTACGTCAACTACGACGTTAGAGACCCCATGCGGTCAGCGTCAACCAGCTCTGCGGTGAGCGTACATGACTCGCCTGTCATTTCGTACGTTCCTTGCTGCTGTCGCCAGCGAGGTTGTTCATCGATCTTCATCAGCTCACCGGCATTAACACATTTTGATCGTTCTGCCACCAATATGCTCCCCAAGAAGCGGCGTAGCACATCACCCGAGGGTTGGTATGTTGGTCTCAAATTCTCCGAATGATTCAAGCGTCTTATCATGTGCCTTTACCATAGTACGTCGCCTGTCAGAAGCACGTCTTCCCGAAACATAATGGAGTCGATGAGGTAGATCTATTATGCCAGTCACGTTGACCTGCTAAGTTATTTCCCAGTCGAGCACAGCTATCAGACAGAGATCACCGTTTCCAGTCCATGCACAGCTCCTGGAAAAAACCTGACAGGCATCCTCCCCTTCAGCCTAGTCGACCTGCCACACCCACGTTGGCGCGCGCGGCGTCCGTGAATCACTCCCTCACATCTTCCGAGGACGACCAGCTAAGAACATCGCGCGAGGGAAGCCCTCAGATTAGCGAGGCCAGCGAAGGGGAGGTGGTAACCCGACCTGCTGTGCGGCGACCATCGCCCCGCACTGATGCAGATGCGTGGGAGCGATACGCAAAGCCGACGTTATCACCCGATGGCACCACCAGAAAATGGCAATGCACCTGGCCGACGCCCGAGGACCGCAAAAAGCCCACATGCGAGTATACCTCGAAAAAGCAACTTGTCAAACGTCACGTCGAGACCACACACTTGCGGTATAAGTAAGTGTAATATCGTTTGCCACAAGTCATTTCTCATTTTTTAGGCCCTTTATTTGTGAAGTGTGTAAGAAAGGTTTCCCACAGAAGACCTCTCTGGATACCCATATGCATGGCCAGTGCGTATTGACCCATCAGCAGATTGATCGAGCTTACACGCCAGCCTTTCTAGCACTGGCTCCACTCCCCATGTCTGTCGCTATGGATGCGGAATGGCCTTCAAAGATCCCGCTCGAAGACATCGACATATGGTTGAGGAGCATGGATATGTTCCGAGGCAGTCTAAAAAGAAGCACAAAGCCGGCCCATCTCCTCAAGAGGCCACCGCTCCTGATCCTGTACGTCCATTCACGTTTATAAGTGGCTCAAACGAGTAGATCGTTCGACTTCGGACCACGGTTTATTCATTGAATGGGTGAATATCATGTGGTGTCACAGATTCATATGTATCTTTAAATCTTGGTTAACACGCTGCGCTGCTATTATAGCGTATAATTATGTATAGGGTATCTTCCCCAAACGTGCTCGTATTATTGCTAGAATTTCAATATACACCTTGTAGCCTTTTAGGAGATGAAAGCAGAGCGCAATTTGCCGCAGCACTAGGATCCAACCGGAGGGATACTAGATTCATCATACTGGACGTGGGAGCACAGGTGATCGGCGTGAGAGTACTGTTGACACCCGCTGGCGCCTTGAAAGGGGTCCGTAAGCTGGCGAATGTACACATAAATCACACTGATCGCGTGTCGCGATGACAAGAATCGGAGTACTCTCTGGCCGTTGACGATGAAACAGATGGCCAGCGTGACTCTCCGCGTCGTTACGCGCGTCTCTCGGAAACTCTCTGACACATGGCGATCAAACGTCAAGGAAACAAGGTGCCAGTGATCTGGATGGAGAATTGTGCTGGCGGGAAATATTTTCCACAATGAGCTGGATCATTGCCAACCCTTGTTCCAAGTGCCAGCCGACGTCAGGACCACATTGTATGATACAGCATGAGCGTTCCCGAAATGAGCTGTCAAGAAGACAAAGGGTTTTTTCCGTACTAGATAGTACATAATAATTATTGTTCTAATCCTATTCGCGTTGGCATTGTCTTGTCTCCGCGCGATGGACTCACAATATTGCGAACGGCCTCGAATCAACATTGACTTGAGCTTCAAGTTGATGTCCCTTGTCCGTGGTGACCGGTCACCAAGCCATCGACCAACCACCGAACCTTCCTTTTCGGGGTAATAGCACAGCCATGCCAGCGTTCTGCGATTGGCAGTTGCTCGGCATGTCGGCAGACCTGAAGCTTGAAGAATGCCTTCCTCAAAATCTTCGCCACCTCTCGGGAGCCTCTCAATCCAGGCGCCGTCACTGACACCGCAACTAGTGCATGTTTCTGCAGCGACATGTCATAACCTCAGCCTTTTCAAAGGCGAGTATCGCATACGGCCCTGTTGGATGTGGCTCAGCACTCATCCCCCGAAGACCTTCTCAGGGAATACCGCAGACTCGATGACACTATCACGATGCGGTTGAATCGCTCAAATGCACAGTTCCGTGATCGAGATCGCCAGGGCACTGGTGGAAGAGGCAATATACAAGACCAGGCCTGTGCATACGTATGGAAGGAACTCCTTGGTAAGCTGCTCGGATTCGTTTCTCTATGTCACACAAACCGTGTGGTTGGCTCAACTTGCGATCGTCTCAGAGAATTGGAAGCGGAGAACGGAAATTGTGGACTATTGCGTGGAGGTTGTGGATCAATCCATGAGCGAGAAGCACAAGCTACTCGACGGACTGGGGGGCGATGCCAAGGCTAAGAGGAAGACGCAAGCCGAACTGTTTGCCGACGAGGTGAAGGTTAGAAGCAAGGAATTTTCATTACCGTCAATAACTGCCGCTGACAGCCTGGCGTCCAGAGAAATCAGGTGCGCAATGAATTGTCGATTGAAAAGATAATACGAAAGCGGTCCCTCGAGGGTCAGTCGCACCCCTGACCCTACACCTCTCTTACTGACATGCATATCACAGCCTTTCAATCTCGATGTCGATACTTCACGCCCCCGATGAACGATCTTGAAGCTAAGAAGTGGTGGAACAGTGTTCAGTCACAAGAAGCACCATAGTGCCTCTCCTCGTTGTTTTCATTCCGGGCCAGCGCTTCCATCATTCGCATGCGTATTATCAGACCTGCATACACATCTTTTTCGCTAAGTAGATCTCAAAGGCTTGCAGCCGAACTTACTGGTCCGGTTGCACATCAAATGACCTGCTTATGTCATCATGACGCCATTGAACAATTCAATACCCGATCGAGGCGAAAGACATCTTGATTGATACCACCACCATGTTAGCTGTCTTCATACTTCTCGGCCTCTGCCTTTCGACACGGGCAGCTGTAAATCCTCCGTTGATTGTGCAGGATAGTTCACAAATCATCGTCACCGAGGATGTAAAGGTTCCAGTGGTCCTGGGCGTAATGTCTCGTTGTCCGGACGCCATGTTGTGTGAAACGGTTTGGGACAACGTGCTTCAGAGAGTCGGCGACAAAGTGGACATATCTTTGTCTTTCATAGCAAAGTATGTCCGCGTGCCTTCACTCACCAGGGTTTTTCATACTAATACCACAAAAGGCCAAATGCATCAGACCCCACTTATGGGGTAACATGCATGCATGGCTTGGAGGAGTGCGCCGGAAATGTGTATGAGTTATGCGCCGCCAAGTACCATCCATCTTCGGAGTGGTGGCCTTTCCTCCAATGCCAGAATTATCAAGGCCGTAATGAAATCGGACTCCCTGAAACAGCCGCCAAATGCGCCAAGACAGCCGGGTTAGAATGGGAGACCGATAAAGCGAGAATATGCGCCGGCGAAGACGGACAGGGGGAAGAAGGCATCAAACTGTTACAGGAAAGTGTGCACAACAGCATTCAACTGGGCATCAAGTAAGCATTAATGTCGCAGGGTTTGGTAACGAAGTCTGATGCTTTATGGCGTAGGAAGAGCTGCACGATCATCATAAACGGCCGGCAAGTTTGTATTCGTGACGGCACTTGGTACGAATGCGAGGTGCGTGAGCACAGAATTACCAACGGAGTTAATCTTCACAACAGACGTTAGGGAGGACACGCGGCTGCCGACTTCATCAGGCAAATCAACGAGGAATACGACCGTCTGAATAGTAATGATTAGGGGGCGCAGGTATGAAACATACTTAGATTCGATGTTGTCAGTCGGGGCATGCGCTCTGATCACTGCTTGTTAGGCGAAGTGAGATGTCCACGATGGGACGGCATGGTGAATCACCATGTGCATGATTAGCCACCAAGAATCAGTTCATACACGATGACTACTAGGTTTAGTCCTATCAGGGGAACTTGTATGCATGAGTATTCGGAATGATTTTCCATGCATGTTGAACATGCTTACTGCGCATGAGTGTGCGCACGGCACTGATGAGGTTTATCATGCGGACTTTAATTCCGACATCCTGCTGCGCGTAACCATAGCCGGACTGGTCGTACGACTGGTGGAAACCAGCGTTGGGATTTTGAGGTTGCGTTGAGCTCCAACCGACTGCACGAGGGGATGTCCTAAGTGAGCGGAAGGGAGAAAAGAAGTAGAACACACTTCGCGCAAGGAACCGGTCCTCACTGAGAACTGCCACGGCATTTATCAAGAGGAGAGAAATATATAGAATAGTGCCGATGGTGAGCATCGTCGTGCTCGGCGTCGAGAAACTGCGAATGTTGGACGAGCACAGTACGAGTGGTGGTGTGGTCAGAAACGTGACGTGCAACCCGCCCGTGACAACTTCCGTGACACGGCCAGAAGTATCACGCTGTTTTTCGGTCTCTTGTGTGCTCGGGCTGGCAAGCATGCACGCCATCACGAGAAGTATCAGACACAGTGGGTGCGGAGAATACTTATGAACGTTCCGAGCTCATTTGTCCCGCAGGCACTCGTGTAGCTCGTAGTCTACCTCACTCCTACCCCGAAACCTCCGGTATAACTTGGCAAAGTCGCCGAACGTAGGTCATTGTGTCTGAGGGCTGCCATCGCGTGGCCTGATCGTGTTTTCACCAGCTATTGGAATCCAATGCAATGGATCCAAGAGAAATTCGCTCCGGCGCCGAAGAAAGCGTCGGGACGGGTGGTTAGACACCAGGATGGACCGGAAGCAACCACTGTTCAAGAGGATGTATTCCAAGTCGCGCCTACGGACGACGCAAAAACAAAAGAGTCCACTTCCAAGAAAAGGCAGGAAAAAGATGTCTTCAAACGAGCCAAACAGCCCGCGCACGAAGTACATTTCACCTTACATGCGTGAATGGCACCTGACGACACGCTCCCTCATTTGAACGCTAGCATAAATTTTCCACGGCGAACTTCAAGATTTCACATAGAAAGTTGAACATGCTTGGGAGGCAAATATCTGGGAAACCCATTGACCATGCTATTATGCAGATGCAGTTTAGTGAGAAGCGAGTTAGCGGCCGTATTAAAAGCATGCTGGCCACTGCGAAGCTCCACGCTAGCGTGTACAAGAAGATGGATTCTTCGAAATTGATTGTCTGTGAGTACATCGTACATCCCTTCCAATATCGCTATATGAATGTCACCATTCATGAATTATGCATTTGCTAACACACTGGTTCGCATAGCCGAGGCTTGGGTGACCAAAGGGCCGAAGCAGCTCAAGCGTCTTGAACCCCGTGGACGGGGCAAGTTTGGCATACGCGTGCATCCGGATTCACGGCTGAACGTGATACTGCGGCCGGGCAAGACTTTTGAGCAGCTACAAGAAGAGAAGCGTAAGATGCGGCTGAAGAGGATAGTGTCGGCTGGCATCGTTCGTGAGGACGTTCCTCTACGAAACCCTGCAGCGATGTGGCAATGGTAGACCACTAGTACACATATAATACTCGGTGTTGGTAGCACAGCCACCAAACACACAGTTTGCCCCGCTTTTTGGCGTGGGAAAACTTGACTATGGTGGAACTGGATATACAAAGTTAACACGTCGCTCTTGAGCAGAACACGACCACACGAAACGATGCTGCGGCGCTGGCAAACACTTTCACTGCTCCTTGCGAGCGCATTACTTCCTTCTTTTTCTTTGGCCGGCCCAGCATTCGAAAATACAGCCATAGTGCGCTCTATTGAACTTGGCGGTTCTCTAGTACACGTCACAACCACTTACGCCATCAAGGCGCTCGAGCCAGGTCAAACTATTTACCATATCGCCCTCGGAAAGGATGAGAGGGAAAAAATGAGCTGGATAGAGGCCAAGGTCAAAGGCCAAACGAGACCGCTGGAAATCGCTGACTTGGGTGAACGTGAGACACGGTACGTCGACGTCTGTATGCGCGCCTGATGGGGATTGACCCCAGGCTTTTCCAAGCGATGTGCATGAGTTTGCTGTGACATTGCCGAAGAAGCTCGCCGTCAATGGAACCATCAACCTTGTGCTCGAAACGACCCAGACTCACGCAACACATCCCTACCCGGCATATGCTGCGCAAACAGAGCCTCAACTTTTGAAATATGACACTGACTTATTCGTCCTCAGCCCTTACACCACTCTCGTTCAGCGTACTAAAGTCAAGTGTGTACCATTTGGCTGTCCTCACCGTGCAGAATTAAGCCAATATACAGGTCCCCCTCCCCTGACATCCCTTCTCACTCTACTCCTGATGGAATAGACGAATTCGTTGGGGAAGCGTCAGTGACCAAATCTGGAGCTACCATCACATACGGGCCTTACCACAATGCGGGACCCTCTACGACTACAGAGTTCCTCTCCAAGTATCAACAGCCCATCTCTGTGCACTACAACTACGGGTATCCCGTTCTGGAGATCACGAAACTTCGGCGAGCGGCTGAAATCAGCCACTGGGGATCCAACCTTAACGTCGAAGACAAGATTGACCTCCATAATGCTGGACCTGTGTATGTAGTATCCATCTCTTGTTATTTTATGGCTGCTGACTGCTGCGGTGCATGCTCAGCCTCAAAGGACAATTCTCCCGTCTCGAGTATCAGAGTCAAAACTACTTTGGACGCGTGTCTCCGCATATACTCAGTGGTTTGACCCTACACCTCCCACCTGGCGTGACTAACGCGTACTTCTATGACTTGAACGGAAATGTATCCACTTCACATCTGCGTCGCGCCCCGTCTGTCCCCAAGGGTAGCAAGGCTGTTCAATACAGTATCCTGGAAATGCGCCCCAGGTATCCACTTTTAGGTGGATGGAATTACTCGTTCACTCTTGGGTTCGACACGCCACTGGAAGACTCCGCGAGCTGGGATGCAGCGGATGGGAGGTACATCGTTGGTGTTCCTGTCATGACATACGTTCCCGGATCGGTGGTGGACGAGGCGGAGATCAAAATCATTCTGCCCGAGGGCGCGACGTAAGAGTTTTAGCTTGGATGACTCAACGATAAGATGCTCAAAGGAAGTATCACAGTGACATTGACGTATCGACACCTTTCCCTGCATTATCGAGTACGATCTCGACGCATGTGAGCTACCTTGACACGACGGGGCGTCCGGCTGTCACGTTGGCATACAAGGACTTGACTGACAGGCACACTGCCATGATTTATGTGCGTGGAGCGGCGTTGTATTTTGGTTATGCATCTAACGAAGTGCAGGTTTCATACAAGGTGCCGTTGTCAGCGCACTTGAAGAAGCCGATCGCGGTTGGAGTTGCGTTCATGTCGCTGTTTGTGATTGGACTGGCGGCTAGACGGGTTGATTTGAGACTGCACAAAACGTGACGGTGGTGTAAGGTAGCGGGCAAAACTCGATACGATAGCATGGGTAGACGTGTTATAGTTGCTAGTGGATGAACAAATACTTGTCACTGTGACGCCACACATCTTTGATGTTGACCAGATGTATTCTTCCAAGCCTGCATCGTTCTGTGCGTGCCCTTGCAAGTCAGACATCTTCCCATCGTCCACCAAAACTCCTACGCCCATATAACCTTGCTCTGCAACTTAAGCAGCTCTCTGCAGATGGAAATGTTGCCGCCGCCGTCCAACGCCTCCGCTCCGTGCCCAGAGACGCTCAAAATATTCCTGTATGGAATACCATGCTCTCTGTCTGCATGTACCACAAAAAGTACCAACTCGCCTATACACTATTCGTCGACGTGAGTTCCTTTCGCTTTTTTTTGACGATCTTCCTCACCCCTTGCATCGTGCAGATGAAGCGACGCGGTTTCTCCCCGAACACCACCACATTCGTGACCATGTTCAAGGGCCTCTCCCAGGTCTCTGACTGGTCAAACCATTCTAAACAGCTCGCTAACGCGCATGCTCTTTATCGTTACTACCTTGACTATACAGAGTCCATCAGACACCACGATCCCGACAACATCGAGCAACTATCTCTCTCTCCTCTCGTCGTCTATATAAAGATTCTCGGTGCCGCAGGTGATATCCAGAAGATATTCGATGTCTATTTTGCTATGGACCAAGACGGCCCTCACGCTCCGGACAGATTCGTATTCACAGCCATGCTTCGTGCCATTGCCATCTTCCAGGACCGCCAGGAGTGCGCAGGTGTCATGTCTGACCGTGATACAACTACATCAAATGCAAAATATATCTGGCTGCAGGTCGAAAAGGCCATGCAGAAGCGTCCAGATTTCAAGCTTGATTCTCGCCTTATTGCAGCAGCCATACAGGCTCTCACTCATGGTCGTCCTACCGACCAGAATCTTGCACTAGACATTATTATCCAACATCTCGGTCTCACAAGACCCGGCCACCCAGACGCTTTTCAAATCTCCCCTTATCTCAACTACTGGACTCTTGATGCCGCCCTTCAGGTTTGCCTTGCAATGCAGAACTTCAGGCTCTGCGTCCATTTCATGCGTCTCATCACGGACAATCTTGATTTCGACCGGCCTGGCATGCGTTTACGCGTGGCAAACTGTCACATTCAAAAGCTTCTACGCGCCCACGCATCCCTCGCCATGTTTGCCTCCCCTCGCGAGTCCTCCCAAGCAGTCGACGCCCTCGGATGGTGCCTGAAGAACGACGCTATATACGACATCCCCGATTTACGCCCTGACATGCGCACCTATCACCTTGTGCTCGTGGTTTGCCTCCGCACGGG
>JBBPNX010000612.1:0-16373 GCA_038091155.1 Harrya chromipes | reverse complement strand
GACTTGCTGGCACCCTTAGTGAGACTACCGACAAAGTTTTCAGTTACCAAGGACCAACCAACGCGAGCCACCAAGTTCGGACTCCCATTTCATTGACAGTGTCCGCCGCTACTCTCGAGTCGTCCAGCACTGAGCGATCCAAGGCTGGCAATTTTGGCAAACGAGACAGGACTTACGAATCTGTACAAGCTACTTCTTGCCCTGACATTTTTTGGACATTGTATAGTATGTATACTGTACTTTATGCATCAACTCCCACGTGTGCTGGCTCGAGAAGTTGATTTAGAATGAAGCTGTTGATTGAAAAGGGTGGTGTGAAAGTCCAGCTTTCCATACAATCGGGTAACAAGGTCTTGGAGCTTGGCTCCCGGTTGCGTCCGAACCAAAATCCAACCCAGGACTATTTCGGATCAACGGCTGCGTAGAATCACGGACTCCAAGATGAATTACTGAGACAACACGTCCAGGTATGCATGGGTTTGTTCCGAATATTGAATCCTGGTAAGTTCCCAGGGCTTGCTGATACCATAAGTATAACAATGCAATATGGTGTAACACTTTTTCGGGAGTCGATGTCTTCTCTCAGTCTTTCAGCAGCATCAGAGGTCCCAGTCAGCCGTGGCTCGTCCGACACTTTTGGAGCAAAGACATGGATGGAGGGACCAAGTAAGTACTTTATCATCACATTGCAGCCTACTTCTCACGTTCCATGCAGGAATTCACCACCCTGCTATTGACGAGGTCAAATTAGAGCAGGGCCCGCGAGAATCAATGTCCACTATTTCAGTGACATCAGAGGTTAGCCGTGGCTCATCTGACACATTTGGAGTAAGGGCAAGGGCAACGGAGCCAGGTAAGCCCTAATCATCCCGTCATACAAGGCATATTTTATTGACAAATTCACTTTCTGACTATGAAGAGCCTAAAGTCCGAGTCGCTCAGGCAATCACAAATTTACAGCAGCGCGTTTCTCTTGTGGAGAATAAGGCTACCTGCCAAGAGGAAGAGATTGGGAAACTCGGCGCCAGACTCCACAATACCCAAGCTACCATGGTTCAGCTTCGGTCAACCAGCCAACCTGACAAGGACAACTCCCTACAACAGCTGGTAGATATTACCCGCTGTGAACTCTCGCACATGGAGGAGCGGCTATCCAAGCGCTTGATTGTACTAGAGGATGGGATGGGTCGGGTTGAAAAATCTCAAACAAGCATTTTCAATTGGATTAAGGCATTTTTTCAGGCTAGTACAGCCAAAGGTGCGCTACTTTCTCCACAATACCATGCCTCTTTGATTCTAATAATCTCAAAATATTCAGGGAGGGACTCAGGTGCTGAGGACCAACGCAACCCGCTCTGAATTCACCGTCTATCTATACTACTAATAGCTGAGAATTGTATTGTTGGTTTTATGTAAATAGAGTTGCTTGTATCAGCTCTTCCAATGTCCCACATGGTGACGTGGATGCAACTTGAGAGTGCGCAAGTAGGCTGTTTGAGAGTGACAAGAGGTGCTTAGGTCGCCGTCGTCAGTTACCTTGCAATTGTTACCAAAACTACCTGTAGTAGGGTTATGCCGTACTCCTTTGTCCGTCGCTTCCCATTCTCCTGTTACAACATGCGTACTCGTCTCACAGAATCTTGCCATGTTCATTTCGAGATTCCAAAGCCACCTTGTCCATCCCAGCCTCATCCTTCACTTCCTCAACACTCACCCTCCCCACTAGCACGGATGGGGATTATTCGAGGATGACGACAGAGCGTTGACAAAGATGCTTGGAGAGTTTGAGGATACTGCGGATGCGCAGGCGGCTGTAATAGCAGCGAGGGAAGAGGGCTGAAGTGTTGATCACGCTGACCTTGGCGCAGAGGAGATGGGGAGGTCGTGTGAGGAGATGACTGAAGGCGGCATTCAGGTCAGAGAGGATGCTATGCGTCGTCCGGATGAATTGAGATCAGCGTAACGGCAAGCAGATGTCCCGGGTCCGAGTCCTTAATCTCCTTCTCTCAAGGGAATGGCTTTACGTATTCGCAGTGCGCAGAAACCATTGGAAACCAACTTGAATTTGGAAGCGGAGTCAGCCCGATTATGATGGAACGGGGGAATCTTGAGCTACTCAACCTCAATCCGAGTTTCGTCCTTGGCCCTTACCGGTAGCCCTGCAAACTTCGTCCGCAACGCTTCGTACTTTCTCCTCTGTGCGAGCGACACACTTGGCCCGACCTTGTCCACCACACGCACGAAATCCTCCACCGTCACCATCACCTTCGGACTCGCCTTCTCCCCACCTCACACCCACCCTTCTCCTCCAGCTCCTCAAGCGACCCCAGCACGTACCGCAATGCAACGACCCCCGCCTCCTTCACCACAGCCGCCAAATCGGCCACAATATACCCTTCACTCCCTCATTGACCAACCTCTACACTCTCCCTCACGTCCTCCCGGTCCCCATCCCGTGGTGCAACCAGCATGCATTTCACCAGTGTCCGCAGAATCTCGACGTGTTCCATGGGTGCGGGAAGGTCGACGTACAAGCTTGTCGAGCCGCCCAGGACGGACCATGGCAGGATCGATCATGTCCGGTTGGTTGGTCACACCGATGACGTAGACTGATTTATGCCCGTCGAGGCCATTGAATTCGGTCAGCAACGTGTTGACGACGCATGCGGACGAATCGGACCATCATCCGAGTCGGCGGCGAGCGATAGGGGAGGGTAGGTGGGCAAGTGAGTGTCAACGACGGGCAGACAGAGGAAAGGGACAGTACGTACCAAACTATCGTCACGTCTCGGCACCAACGCATCAAGCTCGTCAAAAAAAGATGACACAAGGTGACGACGCGCGTACGCGCGAAAACATCTGTCTCACTGCGCGCTCACTCTCGCCCATGTACTGCAATCACCGTCAACCCAGGCCGACCCGACCCGACTAACGAACCCACCTTGTTCAACAACTCGGGTCCCTTGACGCTGATGAAGTTTGCCCTCGATTCGTTGGCAACCACCTTTGCCAGCAACGTTCTACCGCATCCTGGAGGACCCCACAGGAGCACGCCACAGGTGGCTTCGATCCCCGCAGCGCTGAATAACTCGGGTCGTCGTATTTGCTGGACGATCGCCATCTGTAGTTCCTCCCGAATGCCATGCAGCGCACCGATGTCCGATCACGTGACATCTGGGACTGTCGTGAAACCTTCGCGTTTTGAGGAGGGCTGGACTGGGGAGGGTGCAGCGCGGAAATCAGAGGACGTATACGCAAGGGTGCAAGTTGGGATTCTGTCAGTGAAGATGGATGGGCATTCAGGAAGTGCACGATAGAGCTCGAGGATAGCTGGTTGACGAGCGATGAGAACGGCCTTACGGCGTACGAAGGTGGAGGTGCTTCTGTGGTTGGGGTGTGAGGAGTCGAATCGATTACCATTGCGGTATCACTGTTATCTGTCGAGACTTCAAGTACATCAGGTAAAACTAGCGTCCCTTCAGAAAGTGCTTTAAATATTCGTTTGACAGCAATGACACCTGCTGCCCTGTAAGTGCCGACAGATCAGCACTGACATATCCAGGCATTGCTTTTGCGAGGGATCCATAATAAAAGTCGCCCTCGAGTCGAAGTTTAGCGCATAATACGCGAAGTATTCTAGACTCCCAGATAAACGAGTGGCCTGACAGCACCGAGCAGGGGGAACGTACTTATTCCCGGGCGGCCTCGTCGGGTACACCCATGCTGATTTCATGATCAAATCGACCAGCACGATGCAGTGCCGCATCCGGAGAATCGGGACGATTCGTAGCACCAATGACGATGACGGGTTTATTATCCGTCTTTTCCCAAGACATGTCCTTAAACCGTTAGCGATATCAGCTAGAACTTTGATGGGGGGAGACCTACCATTCATGCATGTCAAGAACTGAGATAGTATCCGCCTCTCCATCTCCCTTTGGGCGCTCTCGCGTTTTGGAGTGATGGCATCTATTTCATCGATGAACAAAAGACATTGGTGCGACGCGCTTTGCTGAGGTCAGCAGGTATTAAACCAACAGAGCCGCCAAAACCCATTTTTGCTTCTTCAAATAGCCTCTCAGCGTCTTTCGGATTCGCCCGACATCCCCGACATGATCGACGGCGCCGATATACTAACGAAGGGTACACCCAGCTCCTGAACCACCTCGCACGTTAGCACACGTGGGTCTTCAAGGATCTGTGCTTACCCCAGAAATCCCATTCGCCAGCAGTGTTTTGCCACACTCTGGTGGGCCATGCAACAACACCCCACGTGGAGGCTGCACACCCGCGTGCAAGTAAATCTCTGGGTGGCACAATGGCATGGGAACCAGTTCGAGGACCTTTTCGACACAAGCGTCTAGCCCGCCGATGTAGGACAGGCATGTTGGAGGCGGGGCGTACATCTTTGATGAACTGCCTCCGGTTCCATTGATGGTCGTGGTCGTGTGAGGTTGCTTGGTTCCATCGCCATCCACCGCAAATAGCTTGGGTTTTGAAGATGGGGGACGGTTGTCCACAGGTATAGGTACGGGTTGGAGATCAGCTCCAGGGCCTGTTGATGAACCAGCTTCTGTGAGCTCCTCGGCCAGCGGAACCACTTCGGCAGGGTCAATCTGTTGAATAGGATGCGATGATGACGGTGCCGTCGGTGTAAATAGTTGGGGTACTACGGTAGCGTCGAGGTTGAGTTTGGCTTCGCGATGCGCTAACTTGAACCAGTAAGAAATGGGCCTTACATCCATAGTTGTAGTGATAGAGTAGCAAGTTGGTGGGCTTACCAAGAAAATAATTGCGGCCCGGTCGGTCCGCTAAGTTAGAGTTATCTGCTCAACAAACGGGCACGCAGTGCCATATTCATGTCCTTGCTCACCTTCCTGGGCCTGAGGCATCCAGACGGATGCCGCTCACTTTCGCTGATGTTCTGCACCGCACATTCGTCGCCGGACTCGCTGCGCTCAGCATATATGGCATCTACTGCTGAAACAGGCCGAGACGAAGGCACGCGAAGAGGCACAAGTAAGCATCAACTTCTTTGCTCATCTTTATGACGACAAGGGCCTTGTCATTTGTTTCAAGCACACTCTGAACGCGAGATCTCTACACCGCAGGCTGCAGAAGAGGCGCGAGAACAGTCTTTGGCCGAGGTGGCTCAAGCTGTGCTCCCCAAACGATCATGATATTGTATGGATGAGACAGGCGCTGGTGCGATAGAGGTGAGTCGGGGCTCTGAGTTCAGGTTTGTAAACGACTTCCAAAGGGTCTCTCATAATATCCCAGACGCGCGGTACATCGAGTACTTGGAACTTTCACTGTCAATTAGACTTGGATGGTCTTTGTGTGCAAAATATTCTGTCATGTGGCGTGGGAGACTGTCGGAGCCATCGGACCATATTCGGAATTTGCAATTTTTGTGATGTGATCCCCCTCGTTGTTAGACTGCCGTTGCAATCATGGTCATTGTCATGGCTGCTGCCTGCCACCCTGTGGCCCAGGAGGTTGTCCAGAATGAATTGGACAGCGTCATCGGACATACAAGAGCCTGAGGTGTGTGTCTCCACTGCCAAAGTCTTCCCTATGTGCTGACCAGATTTGTTTAGCTCCCACTTTCGACGACTATAATGTTCTTCCACAGATTCAAGCGTTCACGCTCGAGTGCCTCTGCTGGAGGTCAGTCGCGACATTGGGTATGCTGATCGGATCCGGCTAAGGAACGCCATGGGTTTTGACGCAATAATAAGCTTTGCTCATCGTGCGACACTGGCAGCGGACATCTATTACGTGAGTTTGCAAGTATACTTTCTAGCTCGGGAACTTATCCTCCCATAGAAAGATTTCTATATCCCAAAGATGCCATTGTTTTTGGTAACCATTGGTAGGCATCACGTTTGAACGCGCTAATGGGCATTGCTCATGGCCTCAATAGGGCCATTTCTCGTGATCCAGAGGTTTACCCAAACCCCGACCAGTTCGACCCTCAGAGATGGTTGGACAGCGACGGTCGCGTCCGCGATGATCTCAAGTTCCCCAGTTTCGGATTTGGCCGACGGTACGCCTACCCATGTCACTGCTCCAGTCGAAGCCAACGACATTTTATGTTCACTCGTGTCAGGACCTGCCCAGGCCAACACATCGCCAATCGATCCATCTTCATCAATGCGGCGCTGCTCCTGTGGTCTTTTCGTATTACACAAGATCCAAACCCACCCATCGATGACGCTGGATTCGTGGATGGAGTCATCGCACGCCCAAAACCATTTGAGGTGTGTTTCGCCCCACGTATTGGGGACGAGGTGCATCTTAGGGAAATGATGGCCAATTATGCATGACCATCCATCACGCACTACCTCATCGATGTATGTATACTTGTCTTGAACTGACCCGAAGCTCAGCTGTTTCAATTTGGAACGCCACGAAAATGTGACGATGGCTAGATGTACGACCGCGCGTCTATCAGGGACTTGCTTTATACCTTGGGACTGTTCAAATCCTTTTGCATATGTATGTATGTAACTTTGTGACTGGTTGTTGTTTGACGCCTTTCAACCCGTCCAACGTCGACGCTTCTCGGGGCATGTGTTGTGCAACCATGAACATGTATTCTGGATCCATGTTCTCTCCATATTATCATCAGTCGCGTAGTCCGAGACTGTATCTTAGTGCCAGCACCGATATGTCCAGGACCTACGTTATCAATGTTCAGCGACAGCGTCGAGAGCACAAAGCGGGTACGTCGCGCCGCGACGCAGTTACATTTCCAATTTGTCCTCTGATTTAATGTGACGGTTGCAGCGGGACCGCACCGCATGCGCCCACATTGCAAATAAATTAAACGAGACGCAATGACGAGAAGACGAGCGACAGCGCAGACTTACAACGTTCCCACCATAACCGCCCATAGACCTTTCCGATGTCCCAGATGCCAGGATCTATTCGGCTCACCCCCTGCACATGAAAAAGCCTAGCACCCCTGCCAGACACCTCCGCATGATACCGAGCCCCAGCACGTCTTGTTCTCCCACGCGTTCGTCATCTGCATCCTCGAGTCTCGTTTCTTCTTCTGGATCCAAGCTCCAAGCGGTCAGCGTGCTCTGGAATCCATTCCGATTATCGCGCTCCCGCACGACCCTGCGTTCGTCGACGCTGAGCTGGTACGTCGATCCGAGGGTGGAGACGCTGTAGACGGTCGCGCTCGATGTCGAGTCAATGTTGAATAGGTCGGTTTGACAGCTGTGCGTGTCGAGGCACGTTTGGCTGTAATCCTACATATACATCATGATCGCGTTAGGAAATCAATCAAGATAGGTGACGGACGGCGCGTACTTGGAAGAAGCTGTAAAAGCCAGCACCTGAGTAGCGACGTTCATCGGTCATATTATCGAGACGACATGAGACTACGCGACACACCAAAGAGGATAATGTCGTACGAGGATCGCATGTACATGCCCCAAGCAGTGTCAACATCAGGGGTCTGGATAAATGTGGGGTCATGATAGGCGGACTCGGAACGGATATGGTGCCGGGCCGGCTGGGACGGGTTGATAGTAAGGCTGAAGAGAAACGTCAACGACAACTCGCGAGGAATGCCAAATGATCACCTACTGTCTCCGTCTGAGCGAAGCCGGCGTAGTGGTTCTTCGCATTCATCAAGTTATATTGGTACAGAGTCACATGTTCCGCTATCATGGCGTCTCATTGATCTGCACTAGGATCCATCAGTCTGAAAGGACTCACAAATTCCGAAGAACCAAACAGGACCTACTGATTCCGAGAGGATACCACACCCACTAAAGATGGACGTTTGAGGCGAGCCAGCAGCAACATCAAGGACATGATCTGCAGTCCATACCCATGTCCCCTGACCATTCGTTCAGTCGACGTTATGGTGACAAATGCAGCCATGTCACGTACTAGTACCTCAAAGTATGCACTCGATCCAGACGTCAGATGGATACTCAAGAAGGCAGCCTGGCAATCCGTGTTCAGAGAACCAGATGGACGCTGCGCCTCTTGCATGTTGGTACCAGCAGCTAGATGTACCTTATTAGTACGTTGTCGTGTCCTGAGCATCTACCAGTAGTACGGACCTCTTCTGAGCCTGTCGACCGTAGTGATCAGCCAATCTCTCGCAATAGTCCATACAACCTACCTGACGTGAGTATTCCAGAGACCAGCAGCACCCTGGCGATTGTCCGGATCGCGGACGTTCCATTCGAGCAAGATCGCACCAGGAGCTGGAATACATGCATATCGATGATCACCAAGATAGCATTATACTCACCAGGTCCGACCGTAGAGAAAACGATACCACTGATCTCGAGCGTACCCTTGGAACTAGCTGCGCCCGCTCGTACGACGACACGCGGGTTGGCTTGAGATTGGAAATTTCTGCCTCCAAGAATAATAGGCCATGCCTCTCCAACGATCTGAGTTCCTGCTGGAATGGTGATCGTGTCCGCGACGTAGTATACGCCTGCATCGAAGAAGATGATCTTGCATCCGGCATACTGCGAAACAATTGTCTCAGGACGACGATGTCAGTAGTATCTGCACAGATGCGAACCATACCTGGTCAAAGACCTTTTGAATAGTGATAGTACCATCCGTCTTGCCGTCACCCTTGGCTCCTTGGCTCCTGACGCTGACGATCTGGCTCGGAGCGTAGTCCGCGTACTGAGGACGTGTTTTGCCAAATATCCGGCCTGCACCATCAAGGAGCACCGAGGGCTTGTTTGCAGAAACAATATTATCTTGTACCCAGGTCTTCTGGCCGCCGGTTCCAGAGTACACGTGTCCATGACCCCATGAGGCGATAGTCCTGGTATCACCTGCAAGGATAGTAGCACCGTTGGCAATTCCAACCGCCGTCGGAACGTTCGTCAGTTTGATATTGCTCAGAACCAGGGAGTACGGAAGGGTGCCACTGCTGGCGACAGAAGACTGGACGAACAGGGGTGTATTTGTAACGTCCGCGTCGATAATGGCCTCGGATCCAACCTCCTGGAGATACCTTGTGAGTGTTGAAAGAGCGTGTCCGCGGAGAGATACTTCACCTGAGAGGCTGCTGTGTTTCCCCCAACATTCAAGTTGAAGCCAACCTAAGTTAAAGACGATGGGGCGCAGTCCTTATCGGAGCGCAAGTAGCCCACCTCTACTCACCTGGCAGTTGTTGATAGTAATGCCTTGGAATGTGAACCCTGATGGAGAGATCAGCAAAAGGTCGTATTGGTCGATAGTAACAATGGACCCCAGTTCCAGATACCTGAGATGCCGACTCTGCATCGTCAGGTATCGGCTTGGTACTCGACACCCACCGATACATGGTAGGAATGAGTACCTCCCTCCAGCGCTTCCAAACCATCCCGAGTAAACTGCACAATGGCAGGGGTGGCAGAGACCGGCGTGCGATCGTCCGCCGTCGACAACACATTGCGCTTGTTTTTAGACTTGGACTGCTAGCCGCCGTGTGCAGCCAAAGCAATAGGTTGATGATATGTTATGTATGGAGGAGACATGCTAGGGAGATGACAAGAATATCCACAGAGATAATGCAAGCTGTCGAGGGGGAATAGCGGTGTCAATGCGACCGGCGACCACAAACAACCGAAAAGCCCTTACCAATAGATAGCGACGCGACTTGTAACACAACGGAAACAGTGAAGAAGAAAAGGGGATAGAAAAGAAACAGTAGTAAAAGATGTCAAGCTACAAAATGCCTGAATCTTTTAGCGCATTCTGTAGGATCGTTTCCTTCACCGCCGCGAATACTAAACAAATGTTTCTCGTGTCCGTTGCTTGTGTCAGACTGATCGCCAGTGTGAGCCAACTTCGAGGCTATAAAGATTTGAAACGTACTGAGGATAAACCGAGAGGCATGCACGGTTCGTTTGCATGAATCTCCAGAGGATATATTTAGCGGCCTTGTTTATATCCGCACCGCCAGAGTACTCTGGGAAATATCTCTCCAATGGGACCTGGCGGGATACGAGGGATGAAAAACCCGATTTATTGGGAAACACACCTTTGGTAGCTTGGTTTTAAACACATCAATCTTGTTGAGGAACAATATGATCGACGTTCTCAAAAACCACCGGGAGTTGATTACGGATTCGAAGAGTATGAGAGATTCGGCCATTCGATTCTACTAAGCATGGTTAAAACTCGGCTGTAAATAGCGGATTTGGGACTTGCCTGGTTCTTCTCCTCCAGCAAGACTTGATCGTACTCGCTCAGGGCTGTGCAGAAAATGATGCTCGTTACGCTTTCGAAACAATGTATCCATTTCTTTCGTTCGGAGCGTTGGCCCCCAACGTCAAACATATGTATCCTAGATGAGGTTGAGATGAGAAGGAAGGAGAGGGGAACAATGAGACGTACTGAAGTTGTCCCATCGTGAATCGAGTTTCGGTGATACCTGTTGACTTTAGACGAGCTCGTAGAACGTCGTTCTCGGTTGGAAGGTACTTGGGTGCACCTATGCGCAATACATCGGTGAAGAAACTGAGGAAATGGAGTCAGAGGCCGTTGGACATGAAGGATGACGATACTTACTAAACCGCGCTGTCCATGAGGTAAAACTGGCTAGTATGGTTCATAAGCTGTGGAATTATTGGGTCTTTCCACAATTGGTTGATAGCTTCGGCGATCTCGGGAGAAAATTTGAACAAGGGTGATGGGTCAATTCGGTAGTCAAAGATGCAGTCGGCGTTGACCTGAGAGTAGGAATGAAGCCTAAGGATCAATGGATAAAAAACGAAGAATGACTTGAGACATACACGATTATGCGGGTGAATGCAGTCGAGGCCAAGCTTGCGCATTGCGAGAATGATAGCTTGTGCGCTATCGAGGGTGTTGCGGTAAATAGTCGGACGGTAAGTCATGAGTTCTTCGTTGGTGAATCCATTCTGGTGGATAATCTTCATTTGCTTAACAATGGTTGACTTCCCTGACTCGCCCGATCCTAGGAGGCGGTGAGGTTCAGGACAATGGCAAGAGACACCCAAGGAGCAGGAGAGGCAAGGCATACCTAGGAGCAATATTTTGCACTCCTTTTTAAGCTTCCTTGAGTCCTCTTCGAGCTGACGGTCGATGGCGTCTGATCTCGCCTTTTCAACCCTGTCCTGGGAAGAGATACAATTGCCCATGATGAAAGGAAGCGAGCGAGACAGATGGGATGCACGACGAAGTGTTCACTGCCCTTTACCTCATAGACAGACAGGCTGGTCCACCAGACTACTAATCTGGGATGATTCTGAATAGTAACGGCATTGCTTGACGACTCGGACATTGCTTGACGCGACCCGCGGACGGGTGACTCAGGCCTCAGGCCTCAGGGCCAGGTAAAAGAAGGGAATAGTAATGTGTAACACATTACCTAATGATCTATGTCTATCTATATTTTAAAAGGGTGATTCAAAGCGATAGCACAAGCTCAGTAACGCACCTCATCCGTCGTCTCCCGCAAGTATTGCCCATTCCCTATTCATGACCTCTCGTGGTTTGTCCCAACCTAGTGGCACTGTGGCAGTGGCCAAGGTGCTTTGCCTTCCGCAACTCCTGGTTCAAGTTCAAGCCATGGTGGTAGGGGTTGTGGTTGAAATAGCCAGCAGCCTTTGGCATCTCAAGCTGCCACCGTGACCGAAGCACCCTTAGGCTCAAGTTCTCGTACTCGGATTCAATGGGATGGCAAGGATCACCTCTATTGTACTAATCTTCTTATCGCCTTCTGCAAGGATAATCCCGACCTCCGCCTCAAACTTTTCTCGGACTCAACTCAGGATGCTGCTGAGCAGGGCAGGCACCGCCAGCAGATGAGCTCAAGTAGAGACACTTATTATCAACTCATCGCTCGACATGTCTTCACAAATGACCGCGATCCTGTGGTTAGGCAGTCCTATCTCAATGATCCGCTCCAATATGCAAAATCAGTTAAGAGCTGCTTTGTAAAGTGAGTACCGTTGTTAATTCGCCTATGGATTTCTAGCATAATGATGACCAGTATGTTCAGGCTTAAAAGTAAATACAATGGTTTCAACCGAGAGCTTGGCCTCTCGGGTGCAGGGGTGACGATTGAACAACTGATACAAGATCTGGACAAACAAAACCTCTACGGTAGGTGTCCCAATTTTCCCTTTGTATGATATGTTTAAGAGGTGACTACAGAGCGCCTTCTGTCTACCTTTCCCTGGTGGGACGATCTGCACGGATGGTGGAAGAATAATCCGGCATTCAACCAGTCTTTCAGTACCGCCGATCCTGGCCAAGACTTCGCTACAGAGGCTAGCGAGCACTTCTCTCGGTCGAAGAAGACACCTACCGCTGTTCTGGCAGGTGACAGCTGGGCCCCCCCAGAGGAGACCGAAGGAGAAAGAGACACTGGGCCCGATCACCCAGTTGACCAAGGCGAGCCCGAGGTTGAAGTCGCCCAAGATCAGCCACCATCCTTTGCAACAACAGATCCTCGGCCTACCACTAGTTTGTTTCTAGATCCACCGACGTCCTCTGATGTTGAAATCCCAGAGGAGAGTGGGCATTTGAATCAACCTGGTCCAAGTCACGCTGATGAAGACACCACATTTTTTTCCCGCCCTTCCACCACTTCCATGGGCATTGCAGCCAGCTCTTCGGGTAGCCGACTCCCCCAGCCCCTAGCCAATACCATGACCGATGCCAGTGAGCGGCCTGGAGTTGATCATATGTTCAGTGCGTTTTCAGCCCACGCACAAAAGGCAACAGGCTCCGTAAAGGAAAAAGGCAAAGGCAAACAACCTGCGTCATGGTCCAGAGGGTCTCGGGCCCCTTCATCTTCATCTAGTAGACCTCCTGTGTCGAGTGTTGGAGTCACATCTGTCCCCCCCATCACAAATTTCGCATGCTACTTCAACTTCCTCATCCCGCAAGCGCCGTCACAATGCCGGCGGACTCAGTGCGGATATCGTCGAAGGGAAGAACAGTAACCTTGTGGATGTATTACGAGATGGCATTATTCAGCAGGACGAATCCAAGCGTATCAAGTACAATACGCTACTATCTGCCAAGGAGTTGAAGGCACATGAAAGTCATGATCAATGTGAGCATGATCTACGTGTCCTCATGGAGGAACACTCTCACCAGAAATTGATGGTGGGTCATGAGGCGAAGAACCTCCAGATAAAGATGGAGATTGAAAGGATGAAGCTGAGGCGCGCTGAACTTGCTGCAAAAATACAAGGCTGCGGTGTCACCAGGAGTGGTAGTGTTGATCATGATGACCACAGTGTTGGCTCGGACTCTGAGGCTGGGGATCTCTTGTGAATATGTTGCCTTGTACGTTTCTCTTGTTTCATACTATCGACTCTTGCTGTTGTGTCCATCAAATCCTCCTTCTTGTTTGCTCTCACTGTTTCCTTTTCCGTTCTCACAGCCCGTTTATTTTCTGCTCACTGTCTGTTTTTTGTAGTGACGTATTGCGACTTGTGAGTATTGTGATTTCAGCAACATGTGGTTTTATTGTGATTCTACATGGCTTGTTCCCGTGGCATAAGATCCATCAAGCGATTGCGAAAGAGTTGTCCAGGTGTTCCAGTAAACTCGTCATCCTCAGCAGCTTCCCCAAGAATGAGGGGCTCCCCCCACCTCTTGTTACGCGAGTGCGATGGACTGAGGAACTTGTCCAAGCAACGGTGACAAAAAGGACTGAGCGAAAGACTCGAAGAGCGTTGAAGTCGAATACGACAAGAGGTCTCTAGCCCAGAGATCACACTTGAAGGAACCACAATCCAGGCAGAAGTGCGTAGAATTAGCTGGGGAGCTACAATACTAGAGACAGGTATTTATACTGTCTAAGAGTCCAGTGTCCGTATGCGGATATATCCCGTAAGGGGATGTATCGAGATAACTGTCGAGTCATCCGTCCGAAAGAGGAGGAGACCGCGCGGTATAGTACAGTCGAGCATATGGCTCGGCGGGAGGGGTACTCCGGAATAGGAAAGAACGCGAATGCGTATGTGTAAAAGGAAAGTCGCGTGTTAGCGTGTAAAAGGAAAGACACGTGCGCGAATAAGGAAGGAGCGCGTGTCGCGTATCATCGGCCAACGCGTAGCGTGTAAAAGGAAATAACACGTAGCGTGTAAAAGGAAACCAAACGCGTCGCGTGTAACAAGAAGGATGCGTTGCGTGTCGGATGCGTAACGGAGTTCCGCTAGCGTGTAAAAGGAAATACCAAATGGAGTGAGATCCGATCGGGATACACAGCCTCCATGCGTCAGGGTCTATTCGAGGATCCATAGGTGGAGTCCAAATATCCCCGGGGGAAGGAAGTCTGAAAGGCTATCGTAAGTATAGCCTGATGTCTGTGATTAGCGAAATGAAGAGCTAATCCGTAAGTGTCCGAAGGCATTAGCAGACGGCTAATCCTTGATGAAATGAATCAAAAGGAAATGAAAATAGCCCCGTTCGTATGCACGGGCTACTGTCTTACGAGGGCTTAGTATATGATCCCGGTTTCTGTTGCAAACCGCAGAAATCCGTAACAGGTTTACACTTGGCGACCTCCTCAATACTGTTGCCGTTGAGGAGGTGGACACACGTAAGAAGATTACTAAAATATGGAGGGCGAGGAGGGCTGAGGAGCTGAAGAAATGGGGATATGAAGAGAACGGGTCAGCCGATTTACTGAACTTGGTGGAAAGACGAGCACAAGCTGCGAGTTCAGTGGATCGTGTCGTTCCTCTGGATGCGCTGGCAATGAGGAGATTTAGGACGGAGTTTGTTGAGCCTTTGATGGCTGCTCCGAAGACAAAGGGGGAGAAACGCAAGCCAGGAGCTGCACCCAAGAGCCGACTAGGACGTGCTGTTCGAGAGATCCTGGAATCGGAAGTAATAAACGCTGAAGAGCAACGAACTTTTGTGACAGATCTCGCAGCGATTCTATGTGCTGTCGGCATCCGTAATGGCCATCCTCTGCGAAAGAAACTGGAGAAATATTAATAGAGTGAGTTCCTCAGCCCTGGCCCCTATTATCTCACTCATTGTCAGCTGTCCGAGTCCTCGTCAAGGAAGTCCACACTGCCACCCCCGCCAACCCCCGGGTCCCCACCACTTCTGCCGCTTGCGCACCACACTCGAAACCAGGCTATCACCTGCCAGTGCTTCATGGCTCCTTCAACGCGATGTGCCTCAGGCAGGCTGTCACCGTCGTTTGCCAGTGGGTAGCTGTATTCAGTACATAGATATGACTTGTATCTCCAACTGTCCATTTGGCTATAGTAAATATAATTCTATTCTCATCGTGCTCGACCAACTTTAAATTGAAAATCATCACCTCTCCCCTCTCGTCCAACAACATGTATGTAATCATGGTTCTGTGAGCCCGTCCCCAATGCCTGACGAACGTACCGCGTGACCGCCGTACCTATAAATTTTCACTTCTGTTTGCCAGACACCCAGGTCCAGGCAGTCAAATTTGTCAGCAATGTGACGGTGGGGGGACTCACAAACGTCTCACAGACATCCAGGTCAATATGTCATACAGACGCTCATTCCTCGACCTTTTCTGAACAGAATAGAAATTGTTCACCGCGTGTTACCCAGTTATTCCCCAGAGGCATTTCTGACATCTGACTAGCATCTAGGGCGCAATGCCACACAAACGTACTCTACTTAACGCATTGCACACATCGTGAGAATTGTTTGGAGCATGTGGCGAGTATCTCTGTAGAGAATCCAATGTTCATTCCTTTCACAATTTCCGTCAAACATCATTGTTTTGAGAGGCTAAATTGAGCGTGTAGTTCGCTCGACAAAGCGATTCGTTGTTGGGATTCCGCTACAGGAAGCCTCACTCTTCCTTTCGCCGTGCGGGTCAATCTTTGCGAGCGCGTCCCTCGATCACACTATCCTTTTTGGCATGCAATCACAGGAGACTCCGTTGGAAAGTATTTGCATCATGATACCGGTGTCACCGTAGCTTGTTGTTCCCTTCTTCTGGCCAATTTGTGGTATCAGCGGGACAGGATGGAAAGATATACCTATGGCAGGTGCCTTGGCTAAATTTAACGAGGATCAGGTGACTACCTTCTTCGTCTAGGTTTTCGTATCTGTACTTAAGTAACATTCTTGCCCCGCACGATAGCCGAGTCGGACCGTCATCGACGTACGTTTCTTAGATTTTGTTCCCCGTGTCCCCAACATTCGCGTTAGATCTCCCCCAGTTTCACATCTGAAAATGAAAACGTATGGAGCTTTGGTCCTTCTTTCTATGTACTTACACTGCTCTATAGCTATCTTTGCCAATTCATGTCGTCTCTGCGCAACTTGATCTATCCTCACTTTCAATGCTAATTGCGGAGCAATCGTCCAGGCTCGAGTGTGTGACTCCGTCATGGAATAGTACG
>JBBPNX010000611.1:0-16387 GCA_038091155.1 Harrya chromipes | reverse complement strand
GGTTATCCACATCCCGCTTTCGAAAACGAGCTACGCCGAAATCGCAAATATGCAACGCCAGCTGAGTGGGTTGTTGCGATATCACGGCCGTGTCATCCTACGCGACGAGATGGACCGTGAAGGAGGTGCAAAGCCTGTATCTTGGGGGCCTGATGATGTGTTTACATCCATATTATCCAACCTGTGGGATACAGTCGTCAGCCCCATTCTTGACGTGCTCGGTTTATTGGTATGTGAGTCCAAGTTGATAGTAAACTGTTCATTGATGGTACATCCTTAGACACCGTCTGCCAAACCGCCTCGCATTTTTTGGTGTCCTACCGGGCCATTTACGTTCCTTCCTATTCACGCTGCGGGTCTGTATGACGCAGCCAATCCAGGGCCCAAACTCTCGGATTTCGTTATTTCATCCTACATCCCGACAATGAGTGCGCTCCAAGAACCTCCTCAAGACTCTAGACCGAGTTCGACCAAGGTTCGCTTCCTCGCTGTTCCTCAGCCAAGCACGGACGGAGACCTACCGCTGAATGGCGTGAAAGAGGAAATGGGATTTATGAGAGAGCTGGTGTCTTCATCGCCCTTCGTGGACTTCCAAGAGGCGGACGGGACTGTCGAGGACGTATTAGCGAAGATGAAGGATTCCGACTGGGTGCATTTTTGCTGCCACGGCACACAAGACCGTACGAATCCTCTGGACAGCGGCCTCCTTCTCGCTGAATGCAAACGCCTCAAGCTTTCTGATATCATACAATTGTCACGCCCTCGAGGCGGGCTTGCGTTTCTTTCTGCATGCCAGACTGCCTCGGGAGACAAGAAGCTGTCGGATGAAGCAATCCATCTTGCGGCGGGAATGCTTCTTGCGGGATACAGTGGGGTGATCGCGACGATGTGGTCAATCATGGACAGTGACGCCCCAGGGGTCACGAAGGACGTTTACGCGAGCTTATTTGGGGATCGAATGGCTCCAGATAGTGGGGGAGCTGCAGAGGCTTTGCATGGGGCGATCGAGCGACTTCGCGAGTCTGGTGCACCATTTTTATCCTGGGTCCCTTTTGTTCACTATGGACTATGACGCGTGCTGGGATAAGTGGAGACCAGGAACAAAGAGTTTTCTTTGCTATTGCCTCCTCAGCTACATTCATCTATTTGTACCTGTAAATTTGTGGTGTAACCGGAACAATGATGAGAACACTTGGTACGGACGAGGTGACTTCACCTAGGTCAAAACGTCCGACGTTCAAGTCACGACTTATAATATGCGTTATGAGCAGTTATGAGCGTCCTTACGACGTCTCGCAGTCTCGCAACCGACCGGAATCAGCCAAGGATGCATCGATGATTCAAAAGCTGGGCACTGTACCACATTGTAGGGGCGATCAATTAGTGAGGTACAGTCATAATCTGAATCTGGGCTAAGGGCGAGGGATCACGCCAAGTGAGAAGTAATGGTATGGGATCGTATGCCAGCGTGTGCAAATGTAGGCGGTAGCTTGACATACGTTCGAATAAGAAATGCACGCGACCATAGGTTCTACGCCTATGAGCCTGTATGTACACCGCCGTCTGACTACGTTCATAGCTCTCATAGGTCTGCATAGCACTGGATCCTGCTTAAATCATCTATCTGATTCTATGTCAATGTAGTGATTTCAATGAGTGGCCATGTGGGTACACTTATGCGATTCTATGCATAGCTAGCAGTTGAGAGACTCGGGCCTTTCTAATTCTATGCCAACATAGTGATTTCAATGGGTAAGCACGCACGTACACTTATGTTATTCTATGCATAGCTAGCCATCGAGAAGAACAATGCCACATACCCACACCCCGACAGGCCCCCTCCATCCCGCAGCGATTCCCGCCCCCCCCATCCTAATACATTGCATGCAATCCAACGATCTTGCCAACAACATCGGCTGTTCCCTTTGTCCAGATCCCATCTTTAACCTAGTAAAGGTGTCAGTATACTATACTTGTTTGACATAGGGAATGAGACGTACCAGTTTTTCTGCCTCCTCTTTGTATTTCTGTACATGACGGTAAGTATGATCACAACGCGATAAACAGGACGGACGTACTGCTTTTGTCTCCGTCGAAAGTGCTTCATAGTACCCATTGAATTCTTCGCGTGTTCTGGCCCCTGCTTTGATGTGCTTTTGCCAGCGGTGCGCGCACAGTGTGCTTCAAGAGAGCATCATTGTGTTAATTCTGTGAAAAGAAAAAGGTGACCACGTACCGTCCTGTTTTCTTCGAGTCCGGTCTCCAACCGGCAGTGGGTTTCTTTTTGGTAGTCACGGTGTTCTCCATTGGGGCTGGCGCTGCTAGTGGGCCCGGTATTGGCATTGCATTTGAGCCTAGCATCGGTGAGTGACGTGCTCGATAGAAAACGACAAGAGTGAATGTACCTGAGCCGCCAGCCTGGGTACTACTAGCCTGAGTCTGGGTGGTTGCGTTGTCACGGTCAAGAGCTGACTCGGACTCGGATACAGTGTTTGAGTTGCCTTTGTCAACGCAACGTTGAGGTCGTGCTCTAGACAACCTATGTATGCCCGCTGTGATGTTAGTATCAAAAAAAACAGTGAATTGAAAGTGTACAAGGGATTTCTAATCTCGACACCCGATGTCAGTGTTTTCAAGTTGGAGTCCAACTCGACTGTGACAGCAGACCCAGGAGTGCCTGACTGATTGAGATCCTCGATGCCATCGTCGACGTGCTCAGCCATTCGGTCACTTGGTTCTTCGATGCTCGCCATCATGTCCAACTCGGTGTCGCTGTCGGCAACCATGACTGCCAGTGGCCGTGGTGGGTTGGTTATCTTGGAAGAGTTGGACTCGGAGTCAGGTGTGGGGGCCTGAGTCGTCATCACAGTGAGCCCGAGGGTGGGAACAAGAGGCGAATAGAGCAGATCCAGGCTGTCTGTAGATGCGAGGGTGTTTGGTTCCGGTGTGCTGGAGTTAAAATTGGTCTCCTCCGAGTCGTTGTCCGCAGTGGATGTTTCGAGAGGTCCGGGAGACTTGGAGCCCACAACAGCCATAGGAGAAGGACTTGTCACTGGGGAGGATGATACCGGAATTTTCGATCTGGCTCGCTTCGCAGCACGTTGAATTGTTGAATTGTTGCCAGTGACGTCCTGGGTATGGTCCGACTCCATCTTCAGCTTGCGTTTTCCACTGGCGCCACTCGAGGTGCCTCCATTGTCGTTTGTCTTGTTGGTAAACCAGATTTGCTTGTACGACGAATAAATTTGCTTTGCGAGCTCGTCAAGCTTCCAGGCATCTTCACAAAAGTTGAGTTCGGGGAAAAGCTGGGCAATTTCGAAGCGGAAGGCTTTCTTTGTTATGAGCGACATTGTTGTCCAGGTTGTGTTGGCATCGATGATCGCGTACTTGCGGAAGTCGTGCCACATGTCGCGCATGTTGGTTTTGATACTTGCAGTTTTTCCGTTATCAAGAGGGTGGCCATTTGTGTCTTCTACGAATGTTGTTGTCGACACACCACATGCAAGTTGTCCGGCGGCAGTCTCTTTCCACTCCTTCCACTTCTTCATCGTCCAAAACCGAATACGTGGGTAATCCTCGGATTTGAGCTGCGGAAGTGGTGGATAGCTGGTAAGGTCAAGTTGAAACATTGATGAGGTTGGGTCTATTGTAATGGCTTGCGAGTCCATTGGTGATGATGTTGTGCTTGTACGATTGACATGAAGTTGTGAGACGAGCTTATTAAATGATTTTCTAGGGAGACGATGAGCAACTAATGGTATAGAAAGAAAGCTTACTCTAATGTGGACCGTGCTGATTCGATTGTTGCATTTTCGATGCGTAGCTTAATGACCATTTCTTCAAGATCTTTGATGCGTTGTGTATACTAGAGTATATGCGTATCAACTTAATCTGAAAAGATAATGAAAACTCACCATACTGATTTGATACTCATTTACAGTGCTGGTATTGGTCCATGCAGGTAACTGATGCGATGCAGAGGTGCCAAAAGTATTGCTGGTGGTATTATTACACTTCAATAAGTCAGAGAAACTGGAGGAAAAAGGACTGGAAGTGGCTTCGTTGAGTAAAAGAGAGGTGGTGGTTGGCAGAGTAAGTGAGAGGTCGAGTGGAGTCATGGTCGTCGTAATCTAAGGTGTGCGCAGGAATTACCGGTGTAGATTCATCTATATCAAACTTTATTACGACGCTCTAGTATACCCACAATGTCAGTCCAAAAAGTCCACACACATGACAATGTCATCATCATTGATGTGGACGGTATTCATGAAGACTGGAAAACCTACAAGATTGGTATCAATATCGAGAATCCTGGCGAAAAGGTAATTCATTAGATCTCTTGTAATTTTCCTAACCCAGCGCTTCCAACAGATATTCGTATTTCGATTCACGGACATTCGCAAAAAGTTCACTCGCATTGTGACAGACTCGGAAGCAGAGATAGCTGGAGTTGAGAAAAATGAAGCTGACAATCAAGATGTCCAGCCTTCGTAAGTTACATATTTCACCTGATACTGTGACTAGGTTTGACGAGTCTTCTGACATTCCTTAATTTGAAGGCATGCTCATGTCAATGCTATGGAGTGCCGTGCACTCAGAAAGTTCACGTGGGATGTTGACCCTACCATTAAACAGGAAGATGAGAATGACATGCCAAAGTTACCACCACTCCGGATGATCGGATACCATCTTCCTCCTGCCGGGTTTCTTGGTCCTACGGGAATAGTTGAAGAGCTTTTTGTGCATGCGAAGAAACGACTTAGAATGGACTGAAGAAGAGGACTCAAAACCACACTTGTATTTCTTGCTCACTTGGACTCTGCATTCGCATCTACGATGTATTTTTTGTACCTAGACAGCACTGTGACAATGTACCAAGGTCTTGATCACTCCTCTGAGTCATTACCAGTTTCAATTCCATATGATCGTGCAAGTTCCATACCACTTTTCTCCAGAACAAAAAACCTCTCCTGCTCCTCTCCCGAAGGTAACTTGACTACATGAGGAATCATTGCAACAACTGACCGTATGGAGGTGATCTCAACGACAGTAAGCCCTTCATCACCCAGTTTTGTGCACGATATGAGTGCACCTGAGGAGTCTTCAAGTAGCTGAGGGTCTGGGAACAAGTACAATCTCACAAGTGCAAGATTAGTGAAGCGACAATCATGTCCTTCGTTATCCTCGCAGTTATTTTCACTGTGACCTTGGATGAGTCGCGTGAAGAAGCAAACCTCAGCAAACCGCTCAACACCATTCAGAGAGACCTCGTGAATTTCCTTAGAATAAAAAATGTAAAAGTGAGAGAACAAAGCAATACCTTGATATTCCGTGCCATACGCACATCCTCAGGAGCCTTTTCTAACTCAGTGTATTGTGACCGGGCAGTTTGACCATTTGGTAGATGGAGCCGACCCCAGCGTCGAGCCTTTGTTATATTTTCTCCCATATGAATGCTAAGAACACGGGCATTACAGTCAGGAAGTGGTACTTGTTGGTTATCACGCTTGGGGAGAAGAATGAAGCCATTTCCAAGGTGTGCAGTGGCACGCTGAGGAAGCTTGGAGTTGTTTCTAGACAAATCAAGCTCTGGGAGCATGGCATAGGTAGCATTGAACTGACAGCGAAGGATACCTTGCTGAGCAAGATTGGAAAATGGGTCAGAAGGTTGTCGGATTTCTTGGCCCAAATTTCCAATTGTGCGCTCCATTGTCCACTGCGAAGAACAAATTGGAGGACCAACACGGGTTGTTTCGAGGGTAAGATGGTTTGTGAGGTGTACACATGGACGGATAAAGTGAATTCGATCGACTCGACGTTGATAGAAAATGAGCTCAAATTCCTGCTCCCACTTGACAAGGAGCTGGTCAGCACGGGCAAGATCATCTGAGGTAATATGATATTGGCTGAGGATGCGAAGCGCCATAACAAACTTGCAAAAATTCTGCCAGATGTTGTGAGGGAGAACACCATAGAGCAGTGCAGGACAAAGGCCGTATAGCCAAGTAATGTACTCTGTTGCCTTGTACCACGAGTTGGCATGCAGACTTGGATCACGAGGGGCAACATCAAATGATCCAGGTAAGAATGGTTTGCATGCAGCGACAAGTTTGCCATGTTGTTGCCATATCTGAGTGTCTCGTAGAACAGCCCAACTCCAGTTCTCACGACTATCCGTAGGGGCGCATTCGATGGTACCACAAAAGAGATCAAGCCAGAGAGAAGCCATGTTTGCACCACTAAGGTGCATCATTTTGGATGAGAAACACTCAGGGATACCAAGTATGTGAGTGGGCTGTAGGCCCAGGAGGATACTCGGCCCTACAATGCCAGTCTCAAGGCGACGTGACTCGAATTGTGCCTGGGTAGTGGACTGGAGGACATAATGGAGACGTCGGATATATTCAGTAGTGGTTCCGGATTGGATGTCATATGGGTGTAAGTCATCATGGTTACAGCCTTGGACATTGTAGTCGTCTGGTTTGAGAAGTACTGGGTAGTACTGGGATCCACCAGGCTTGCGACGGCCAGTGAGATGGCATAACATCCGGCAACCACATTTGCCTGAATGGCCCACAAAATTACTGAGTGAGACAAGACCAGGTCCATCAGCACAGCCCAGGAAGAAGAACACGCGAGAAAGAAACTCGCGGTTGTCCATCGCGTCCCAGACATGTAAGCCTTCACGCTGAATAGCCGAAAGGTGGTGGAATCCGGGGTACAAAAAGGACTCGATGTATTTTGGCTTCTTTGGGCCAGGAATTATCGCACCAGGAAAGACATGTTTTTTCTTGTAGCGATGGTCGGGTGCAAGCTCGAGAACAATCCAAATGTAGATCCAGGTATCTGATTCTTTGCTCTCGAATAACTGAGCACCATCGATTGAGAGCATGACAAGCATGTCATCCCGTGTGATCTTGTTCTCTCGAACGGCTTTGAGGTATGCGTCTCCACAAAAGATGTCATCATAGACATCGACAAAGCCATGGTTCCGTTCAAGTTCCTCAAAAAGTTTCTGGGTACGCTCTTGACGATAACGCATTTTCTCGGCTGTCTGTGGATGTCTCCGAAGAGCTTGAAGCTGGGGACCAATAGGAATCGTATGAAAGACAGCACGTGGTACGTTTGCTCTCCCTCCGCTCTTAGCTAACTTGGTTTGGTCGTACCGAGGTTCATTGCATCTTGGACAATGGTCAAGGTCGGCATAGGGGCCTACAAACACAGCACAGGATGCGACACACATGTCTTTAACAATGGAGGTGACGCCAGTGATATCGGCAAGACGGCGTTTGACCTGAAAAAGACTCAAAAGTGACGAGTCCGGGTAACACTTCCGGATCGCTTGGCATATTTGATCGTATGTCCCTTCAGCGGCGTGCTCAAGTGCCATGAAGATGGATAAGGAGAGTTCGAGTTGGGGATCGTCAAGATGGAGTGGTTCGGATGGTGGATTGCGTAGGCGTGCAAGAGAATCATTGATGAGACCCGTTCCATCATCGAGAGAAGCGGCTCTCAATGAAGTGATGAATGACAAGTCTCGGACATGATCTGGACGACTTGCGATGGTCATCAGCTCATCAAGCTCAAGCTCAACAAGAGGATTCGGAGGAGCAGGTGGTGGTTGTCCTGGTGGGTCATCGGGGCGTTCTTCTGATTCACCGCTGGTATTGCCGGTGTCCGGGTCATTCTGAGGCTCAGCGGATTGGTCACGATCAGGACGCTGGCCATCGAAAGGATTGCCCTCAGGCTGCTCCTCATTCTGTGACCCAGACGGACTCGGAGCTGGCGGATCCTGCATATCAACGTCACCAGGATCACTGGAACCGTCGTGGTTGGCATCTGGGAAGGACTCAACATCAGGCTGGATAAAGTCAGTGAATTTAGTACGTACGCGTCAAAAATTGAAACACACCGTATGCAAGCGACTTGGAGAGCTCGAAGACATTTGTCTTGGTGAGCGTAGATCAGCCTGGCGACCATCCGAGTCGTCTGTAGGTCTCTTGGATCCTGTTTGATAGTTGTTCTGTTGGTCGTCTCTTCGCAAATTTGTAGTCAGGAAAGCACGGTAGGCATCCGACCGCCCAGCTAAGCGTATGGCATCTTTTTCGTTGTCTGCAGCCTCACGAAGATGTCGTCGCTTTGTAGCAAGTGAGTTGAGAGGCCTGAGTGTGGAGTTGCAGTACTTTCGACAGTTACACCAGTAGATTGGAGGATCGGGCATAGGGTAGTATAAGTTCAGAATGGAATGTTCAACTTTGATTGCGTGGAACAGATCTGGCTGAACGTGCACGTGTACAGAAAACGAAAGTACCCGGAGGCAGTACATAGGACTACATAGGTTGACGTAGTACTCATAAGCTAAAATAAACTACATAGATGATGCTACCCACGGCTAGCTATCCATACTACTCACCTACGTTAACCTACAATTACATATCACCACTTCTCACTGGGGATCACGAGGGACCATCGATCATCGATCATCAACGTTGTCTGATCACCCGTCTTGCGCGGTGACAAACCGAAATGGACGTCGTTGATTCAAGATATCTACACCTGAATCAAGGATCCTACATCGCTTCAGAGTTTTCCCGTCAAGACAAACTTGTAGTTGGTCGGTGCTGTGTATTAGCGCTCGGTATTGGGGACAATCATACGGCGGTTCAAGTTCTGAGTTTGGAGTCATCCAAACACTCTGTGACTCATGTGTCACAAAATCACACCCTCGTTCTCTGCCTCAGCTGCGAAAGAAAAATTGTACCTCAGTAATCATCCAGAAGCAGATATCATCTTTCTGTCGTTCAGGCCTACGGCGTGCAACCAGCCACACTGTTCACATGATCGGGACCTAGTTGACTCTGGGTAACCAGTTGGTGTGCATGAGGTTGGGACGCCGCAGCCTGCAGTCGAACCTGGTGGTGCGGGCCATCCTGGTTCGCATAGCAAATTCACCGTGCAATCAGAATACAATACCTGGCAGACGTTTCGAATACTACGGGATCACGCGTCATGCCTACCAGCTACCACACGTCGGAATGTATTAATGACCTGGGCGTCTTTGCGGACGGCCGTGTACACGTTGAGGAGCACCTGCAGTGTGGACCACAGGTAGGTCCTGTGCATTTACACTCTGACAGGACGAGTTTCATATATATATATATTCAGATGCATCGTCTCGCAGATGGACTTAGAAATCTTCTGGAAGTCTCGAGGGATTTGACGCTCATAGCCTGAAATGTGTCCGGGACACGCATGCACGTCGAGGTTCGGGCGGCCCTTGCGAGAGCATCGGGAGTGAAGCAGTCCCGGACTCGTGACACTCATGTTTTCATCATCTAATTCAATGACTCAAAGCAAGCACGTACTGCCATTTCCAGTGTCTATCCACAATTGCAAAGGCTACATGCGTCCTTCACGTGCAATGTTCCGAGTCCTCACTGGAAGAAACTGGTTCACCACGTCGTGAGTCAGCCAAGCTGCATGAGCGCCTAAAGATCGTCATTTAATTTGCCCAAGGTTTTCTGCTTGTTCTCTGCTCCATGACGCAACAGATGCTGAATGGGGTTTTCCTCTTACGCCTCTTTGTTTGCCATTCGGAGTACAGAACTTTCGAAGTTGGAATTGTGCGAAGCGACAAATTTGGGCGGTGCGAGTGGCCGAGTCAACACTAAAAGTTTTTCCAGGTTTACATGAAACAGGCGTCCCCCGCTCTGCAGGATAAAAGAAGAGTCGCCGCAGTCATTCATTCCACTCAAACTTATAATGGTGGGCGAGCTCTCATGGAGTGCACCTCTCGATAATTTCCACATCCGCCTAAGAGACATGACGGCCCAGGCAAGTGTCTGGGATACCCTTTCCAAGTATCGAACGAAACGTTTATTGTTTCTCTCTTTCAGGGTGGTCTCCTGAATGGCAATGACCCAAGTCGGTACGATGCTGCGGACCCATTGAGGTTATGGACCATTCAACTTTGTGACTCAACCATTCGTACTCGTTTGTTTTTCCCGTTGGAATTCATGCATTGACAGGTGTCATCACCGTGGTGGCCCAGTTGTTGTCTTCAATTCTGAGAAAAATCAAACAACCCCGTATCATTGCCCATATCCTGGGAGGTATTCTACTAGGTAAGTTGATTCCCAGGCTCGTTGGCTCGCATGGCGTTCTCATCCTTGATGCAAGGACCTAGTGTATTCGGCCAGATTCCTGGGTTTACGAACCACATCTTTCCCGCAGATTCGCTTCCGTGCCTTTCTCTCACTGCCAAAATCGGACTGTGTCTTTTCCTTTTCATCATTGGCCTTGAAATCGACTGGACCATTATCCGACGAAACGTCCGCTCGTCGGTCATGGTTTCTCTCGGAGGCATACTACTTTCGTTTAGCATCGGATGTGGTGTATCCGTTGCAATATCCCACAATTTCATTGGATCGACTACGGACTTCAACTATTTGATGATGTTCATTGCTATGTCGTATTCGGTTACCGCCCTCCCGGTCCTTTGTCGTATCCTCTCCACACTCAAGCTACGTGACACCACAGTCGGCAACATCGTGCTATCTGCAGCTGTTGCAAATGACGCCATCAGCTGGTCTCTCCTGGCGTTGGCCATCGCGTTCGTGAATACGACTTCGAATCTGGCTGCACTGTGGACATTCCTTATATGCACGGCATATATTCTATTCCTCCTCTTCCCGACCAAATGGGCACTGCTTTGGCTAGCGAGGAAAACGAGAAGCACTGTTCGTGGCCCTACCATGTTCTACATGACGGTAGTGATGCTCGTCCTTTGGGGGTCTGCTTTCTTTATGGACGTTGTCGGGGTGAATGCGATTTTTGGTATGTTTGTCTCAGCCAGTCTCGACATGTTATGTATTCATTCGTGACGATCTCTTCGCAGGTGCATTCGTGGTGGGCATTATTGTTCCTCGTGAGGGTGATGTATCCATCGCTTTCGTGGAAAGGCTGGAAGATATTGTCGAAACCTTATTCCTTCCCCTGGTAAGTTGAAAATTCGAGCGTCATCCCACTTTGCTGAGGGGATCTAGTATTTCACGACTTCTGGACTCAACACGAATCTGGGATTGATCAATTCTAGTGCGTATCTGTTGCATAAAGTGTGGACATTACTAACGTCACTTAGGAGCCGCGTGGGCATTCCTCTTTGCTATCGTGGCTCTCGACTTTGCTGGTAAATTTGCTGGCTGCGCACTTTCAACGAGATTGCTTGGTTTCAGCTGGCGTGAAGCGACTGCCGTCGGTTCTCTCATGAGTTGCAAGGGGTACGCTTCACTGGAAACCTCGTTCATCATTTCCTGATGACTTGACAATCTCATAGATTGCTAGGGATCATTATTTTGAACGTCGGTCTGTCTGCGGGAATTCTCACGCAACAGGTGTTCGCCATGTTCGTCTTTGCAGCATTGATCCTCGCGTTCATGACAACGCCTCTCATTAATCTCATTTATCCACCCAAACACCGCACGCTGGCATCCGCCACCAGTGTGTCATCCACGAATGATATTGAAACAGCGCAATCCACCAGTGAGGCTTCCGTGATCGTCACGCAAAAGTCCTGGCCTAGTCGATTCACCGTCGTGCTCGACGAATTCAATCACATGCCTGGGATCATGGCGCTCACAAGACTGGTCCTCTCTCCCTCCTCGGAGGACCAGGCGTATGCGACAGCGAAAACGATCCCTTCCGTGAATGCGCTTCGCGTTGTTGAACTATCGGAGAGCACATCAATGCTGATGAGATCTGCAATGACGGAAACGCTCATCGACGTCGATCCCTTGACAAGTGTCTTCAAGATGTTTGGGGAACAAAGTGGCATCCCTGTTTCCACCTCGTTGTCTGTCGTACCCCAGGAGGAGTGAGCCGACACCGTGGTAGAGCACGCCCAGAGACACGGTTCGCAGCTCGTCCTCATCCCCTGGATCCCGCCCTCGTTGGGTTCAAAAGCGGATTCATCTGAGGCTGGGGTATCCCACCCCCATGGATCGAAATCGGAGCTCGGCCCCTTGAATACACGCCTAGGGCTGTCATGTGAGGACATCTCTGTATCGACGCTACGCTCGCACTTCGTTCGTGGTGTCTTCCAGCACAGCAAGACGGACGTAGCATTACTTGTCGATCTAGGGAATAACAAGGGCACGAACGGTCGACAGCACATTCTACTCCCCTTCTTTGGTGGCCCAGACGATCGGCTTGCGCTCGAGTTCGTGGTTCAATTGTGCGCTGATCAGAGGATCAGCGCTACTGTCATTCGACTGGGGAAGGGGTCCGCTCAAGCTGTGCTTGAAGGACCCAAATTCGCGGTTGTTGACAAAGGGGTAGAGTATTTGCCCCAGTCCGATGAGACGTCAGACGACCTGACGTGGTCCCGCTACGCATCGCGGAGCGTGAACGAGGACACGCACCCGCAATTGCAATCAGCGCTTTCTCGGATGGCGTTTACTGATCTCTCGCATCCCATGCCACTACACGCGCTGCTACAGCGCGCGAAACAACTTGGCGAGGTACACCCGCGGGTACTGATCGTGGTTGGACGATCGGCGCGGTGGGTCCAGAAGGGTATCCGACAGGAACTGAGGCTCCTCGTCGAGGGACAACCGGAGTCTGCGAGCCATGAGATGGTACGGAACACGATTGGGGACGTTGGGACGGCGTTTGTGGTGGCAGGGACGCAAAGCGGGGTGATTGTGGTGCAGGCGGCAGGGGAGTCTGTTGTGGCCAAGGTATAGAGTCGGATATAGATGATTCACTCCGTGCCCTCTTTTGCTTCTTCTGTCCTCTTTTCTTTCAGTTTGGAAGGGTTTTCTCTTTGTGTTCAGTAGTTGCACAATGCAAAGGAACAGTGCCCATTTGCTAGGGTGAAAATGCTTAAACCTGGAGACTATATGTCGTGAATCACCAACCCGTCCCCCTTAGTTTCTTCAACACCCGTTCATGCAATGCGCGAATCACGGGTCCGATCGCACCGCTCTCACATACCACCCCCACATCAATTGGGGCAATCCATCGCCCTCCCTCACCACTCTCGGACGTGCGTGGACGTGTCGCGCGGACAGCATCAAGAACAAGAATACGAAAATCTGGAATGGGCACTAGCCCGATTCCCTCTGGGTCCGCGTTCGGATCTGAATCTAAGCCATCCCCCGACTCCGCAGGAGAAGGCGACATTACACCTTGAAAGAGAGGATATGACGCATCCAAAATTGCGATGCGCCTCCCGGTCATTAATCTCAAATCCAGAGCGTGTCTGGCGAAACAGGGTTTGGGGTGGAAGTGCATGAAATGTAAGAACGTGGTTGAAAAAGGATTTGAACGAAGGGAAACAGACCTTAGGTCGCCGTACAACACCCGCCACCACCCAATACCCTTCACGATCGTATCAAACCATGGTTCTTCGGCACAGTTATTGTGCTTTTCCCTCCCGGACCACACGGACACGCGCTCCTCTTTCTCACCTATCGCAAGGCGATCAAGCTCGACAGCAATAGGCAACGTGTCTCGAAGAAGCCCTACGAGCCGATGAAGCGACGGTGCCAAAGAGCCGTGTCGAAGAATCTGACGTAGATATGGTTCAGCTTCTTCGTGCGGATTAGATCGTAGATGAGGTTGTATGGATGTGATTGTGGGGGGTGGTGCGAGGGTATTCGGATTCAAAGGTGCAGGCGGCGGCGCGCAACGTGAAAAACGAAGCTCGAAGGAACCGCCTGTGGGGGATAATTGGTCCGTACAGCTAATCAATACCGTGTAGTCCTTTGCGGTGAAATGTCAGGAGTTATACGGAAGGCAGATGGACGAGGACGACTTACCGAGGAGTAAGCAAATTCAACGGTCTGAAGGTCGAATGAAAGGAGTCGGACGTCTCGCCATTTCTTTTCTTTCGCCATTTGAGCAACTGTGTCGGCTAGTTAGCAAAACGATTGTGCTTGAGAATGTTAAACCGCCTTACCCTCTCGTGCAATTACCACCATCTTGGACACCCTCGCCCATTCTTCAAGGAACTCGTCCACACATGTATCCACCTGCTCGGACAAGAAAGACACAACCGCCTCTGTAGCATCGTAAATGATCCTCTTTGACGGACGAATGATATCGTTACTACTCCGCCCAGCGGCGGCTCGTTTCCCGACGGGCTGTTGCACATATTTGAGCTTGACACAAGTCACCACTTCAGCCTTCTTGTCTGACCACCAATTAAGTGGTATAACATGGATATTGGGCATCGCTGCCTCAGCTGCTGGGGCGCCGGAAAGGATGTCGGATGATTGAACGCAGAGGGCAGGAACGGATCGTGCTAGTGAAGATTGTATATGCGAGAGGGTGGATGATTGAGGGAGGGCACTTGTTGGACTGACGTGCGTGTAGGGTATACCACGAAGCTTGAACTGTGCTTCCACCTTCGTATAGGCGACACGTGCGCTGGCAGTGCGTACTAAGGTCGAAACAACCCACCACTAGGCCAAATGCAACTTACCAACAATAAGCATAAAGTTCTCGAAGGGTCTGTGTCTCCAGATGGAAGCTAGTGGAAGAAGATAAGGCACAGAAATCACAAAGGATTTTTTTGTAGAGGAACTTACTTGTCATCCCTTCGTAGGGTATTCTGCGCCGATGACATAACCTCGCGCTTCCGCTTTTGTCCCACTCTGGGATCGTCTACACGCGGCCCAATAACAAGTTCAGGTGGTCGCTTCTCACCACGTATGCGTCGAACGTCCAGCCATCCAATATCCTCCATAATCATGTTGCCATACATACTATCCGGTAAAACCTTGACCGAGATAAGCGCATAGCGAAAATCTTCTTCGGTGATCACGAGGACGAGATAGTGGGATGGAAAGTTGGTAAGTTTGATGTACATCGTTCCTCTCGCCAGTGGTCCCAACTTTTTGATCTCTGAGGAAAACGTAGCCTGCGTTGAAGGATAAAGGAAAGTAGAAAGTAGAAGACTACATACCCTCCTTTGAGAAATTACGATGCCGGAAGGGTTGCAGTCCCAGATAATTCGCCTTCTGCTCGATGAGGTCCATGATTGTCTATAGGAATCGCGACGCCTCGTATCAGACTTTCGTGGCAACCCGACCTTTGTCGCAACTTACGTCAAACCGCAGCCTTACCAAGGCCTCTAGCAGCAAAGTCGGATTGTCGTTGAAACGCTCCGACACGATTGCAAACCGTGGTCCGCGGGACGCAGCAGCGAGATCACCCGTGTCCCGAAGATTCATGCGACCAGTTCTGACATCGATTGAAACAAGAACGACCTCGTCCGCACAAAGATGGACGCGGAGTACATGATACCCCTCTACGCAAGTCAGATATCACATCGCACATACGAATTGAAACTACAAACCACGAGAGTCTAAGACGACTTTCCCTTCAAGAGAAAACACATTGCGCGTCGGACCACGCTGGAGTTGGAACTGAAATACTTTGAGGATAGCTCTGGCATGTGCATTGATAATCTTGTGAAGCATCGCCTCAAAATCGAGGTCGTTCGATTCCTCGAGAATACAAATTAGTTTTCGTCGCATCGCATCCGCTCAAACTTACCACCGAAAGTTCGCCGATAGTAACCATGGCGTCATCTTGATCGATGAGGACGCCTAGCATACCCTTCATGGGTTCCCACTTGACCTCGAACTTCAGTCCTTCGACTTCGTCCGACGGTCGCGCTGATCCGAGTTTCGCCTTGAGTTGAAGTTCAGACAACATGCGGGCTGCTGGTGACCTGGCAGGTCCACCGCCAGCTTTGGGACTCGCGGGATTCTCGACGATCGATATAGTGAGTGTTCCACCATACGGGGGTAATTTGATACGACTAAGAGGCTGTGCGCGCGCTGGAACAACGGTGTTGGTGGGGCGTCTTTAAAGTAGCTTTTGAGTTGATCACAGAACCAAAGTGGTAGGGTACGCACAACCAATACGACACTAAAAGTGTCTTATTACCATCTAACAGCTCAACCTTTAAATACTGCCCCCAACCAAGCGAGCACATCCGCATGGCCTAAAATGTACTCAACCAAGTGCATCAAATTGAATACATATAGACAAGGACCAACCTGATACCATAGAATCTGGAGCTGGTATGAAAGAGACATTGTTTCTGACGAGAATTGGTGAGTTACACCTCGCGAGCTCGTACAATCTACCCACGCAGGAAGTTGTACAATCGGACAAGAGGTGAGTCGATCGTTCCCTCAGGTAATTTGGGTCTTTCCGAAACTTCAGTACCAGGAGGAAGGTCCAACGGTTCAGGTAGGGGCAAGTAATATGCCATCCGTGAGTCTGCCTCGTCTGTGATATGTCGCTTAAGCATCCCAGTTGGTTCCTGAGGAAACTCTAAACGTCGCTGGATGTCAGTTTCAATCCGAGTCGA
>JBBPNX010000610.1:0-16409 GCA_038091155.1 Harrya chromipes | reverse complement strand
CCCCCGAATTGGTCCCGTATTTTGCGGATGCCCGGAAAATACGGGACCAATTCGGGGGATGCCGAACAACGATGCTGGTCAACCAGCTTCACCAGTGTGATAATGAATCGGGCTCTCCAATGATACTAAGGTTTTCACTGGAGCTTTCGGCCCTCCAATTCCATTCGTCATATCTTTGACTATTTAAAACTCGAGGTACGTTTGTTCTGTAGTAGGACTCTGTCTACCCTCCCCCTTAGGTTCAGGCTTCCTGTCATCACCACATCATCACCTCTCCAACTTGAATTCACGTTCACCATGTACCATGAACAGATCGACGAAGAAAACGTGATGCGCCAGCATGAGGGTCGTCACCACATTTCTGACACCCCGCTAGTGGGACTCGGAGGGCATCCGCGTGCCAACCTCCAGAACGTGAGCGAGATGCTTGTTCTTTACCACCACACCCGAGCCGCTGAAACGCACATGCCAGATTACACAAGACAATCTGGTTCCGCAACTGGACGAGGACTATTGGTGGGACCTTCCACCTCCTGTTGACACCGTATACCAGAGTATACTTCGCCGTGATATGGAAGCGTTGTTCAGGACTCGGAGTGCAAATCAGGTAATTCACTTTAGCAACCATACTATATGGAGCGAGGCTCTTTTCTTACTGATGTGATTCACAGAATGATGTTCTTCCCATGACGGACCGTACAGAACTCAAGACTGTAAGGACTCGGAGATCTAGTACTACATTGCTACCGCACACTCATCGGATACATATGGCAGGCGACACTGGAAATTCGAGCAGCTGAGATGGCCGACGCGCGCCGACGTGCTCCGATCACGACATGGACTGCGGCCCACCGTGACTGTCGTTGGCCAGTCAATGGTACATCTACGGCCTGCAGTGCAGAGATCACATGGAAGAACGTCCCGGTGTACTTTGGGGACGCACACGGTGTCAGCAACCTGAATGAATTTCTACGGATTTGCTGCCGGTGGGAGGGATGCAATAGATGGATGGGACGCAAGAATTCTGCGCGACACGTTCGGGAGCGTCATGTCGGCCATCATAGACAAAAGGCGGTCGTCCAGAAATCGATGTAGCCCAAAGAAGGTGTGAAACAAACTTAAGAGTTTATATACTACATGAATGGTCGAGGTTGCAAAACCGGTTGGACAACTTTGAGGATCGCGCGTCACGCAAATTTAGTCCTCGTTTAGCCACCCAATGGCGTTTCGTCTACTTTCATACATACTTATCGTTGGCGATTTACCTGTACTGATCTCTCTGCCTGCCTTGGACCGTAAGTACTAGATGTACAATAAATTCCTGAAGGTCTGGGCACACGCTCGTCCGATGCTGATGCATGGCTTTGCTTGCGTTCTTGTACGACTTGCCAAAGTAAATATGAACGAGACAGTGGTTTTAGATAAAACATTGAAAAGTAACTAGCGCAGACGCATTGCCACAGCGGACATCCATATGAATCCTCGTAGCCAAATCACCATATCCCCCTTTCTGTGATCCCTTTCTGCACCCAAACTACAACATCCTCTGCCACCTGCGACCCATATGAATTTGAGCTACCCATAGAGATGCTGTTGCTGCGTCCACGGACACCAACACGTCTTCCACCGCGCTTGACAGAGATAACAAAATTCGGTTCGGCACCGGCACGTCATGTGGAAGCAACCCGTGGAGAGCTCAACTATGTTTGAGCACCCCGGACAGCGCGCCCAACCCCAGCCACGAGTCAGTGCGAGCACTGCCCTCGTATCCCACGTCTCCACGCCTGGTCGACAAAAGTGCCACCGGCCACCAGAGTGCCACTTGCGACACTTGCTGCATGTGAGCGTGCCGCAGTCTGGTGCAGGGCAGACGTACACTTGGCGTGAAAAGACGTCTTCACAGAGAGGCGCCAAGAACCGGATGCATCTAGGAGAGGAACAGTAGACGCGATTGCGGGTGCCGAATTCGCGTTCCTTACGGTGGAACGTCGTGATGAGCGAGTTTGAAAAGTGGGACTGGACTTGCGCAAGAGGAATTTGCTGTCCGCAGCAGCGGGGAGGAAAGAGTGATTCATCCCTGGTTGCAGACCGGAATAGGCGTGTGATGCAACCGACATCATAGTAGTGACCGCATGGGGCACGAATTTCCAAGTTGGCGTCGTAAATCGGGTCCTGGCAGACGATGCAATCATGACCCCCACTAGCAGCAGCACGCCTTTCAACAAGGAATGTAAATGAGCTGAAACTGGAGGTGGACGCACCGGTTGAATAGACAGCATATTTTGGATAGCCATCCTCCACATGTCCTAAAGTAGGTCAGTTGATCACAGTCCGAGAGGAGTCGAGCTACTCGTGCCTAACAGACGCCCATCCACGGCGTTCACGGCCATTTTCCTGTGTCCCCCTTCTCCTTCTGTGTATTCCCCCTTAGCTAGAACGAATCGTCCACAGACGAGACATGGATGCATACCTATCTTCTTGCAACTCGTTCGTGTAAACGAGTTCAGGCCCGAGAGCGAGGTGTACGAAAAAAAGGACAACTTGAAGGAACTGGTCGTAGACGTCGACTCCGAACAGCGATGTCCCCACGCTGAGCATAAGGTTGTAAGACCAACGTAGTCCCACCAAGTTCCCGAGCAATAACAATTGGCTGGACCACACAACCATGCGCACCACGGGTTGTATGAGACTTTCCATAGTGCAAAAAATTGGTTTCGTGTCCAATAGCAGCGGGAGCCTGCGATGCGAGCTTTGAACTCAAGTTGTGTAGTTTCCCTGGGATTTTAGATCCGTAGACCCCGCATCAAAGTGGATGAAGCTGAGTTATATTGTTGAGGAGTTGAAACCGTTGATGGGCTATCGTGGCCCCTGTCACGGTATTGCGGCAGTGCTAGCGAGTCACGCGTCAATGTTTACTCATGTTCCTTCAACGCGTTCTAAAAGGCAATTCTTCCCGCTCATCAGGTTATGCGAGTCTAGTGATCACACGTCGAATACAACGTGTTTCTCCCTTGTGGGAAAGTTTCGCAATGTCCTCCTGCTAGTACTTACTTAGAATGACTACAGTCTACATATGGACGATCCGAGTCGAAGTAGCGGGAACGTCCCCTGTACAGGGACACATGCCCTAGTGTTCACGTACCAATTGAGTCGGTTGTCCGATGGCAAGATCGGCGGCCGTTGAACGAACACCGTCCCTAGTAGTACCGTTCGGGAGCTGGATCCCGTGCCAACAACAGCTGCTAGTAACCAATGCAACTCAGGGTTTACGACGCCGTGCGACAACGTGATTCCTTGAGATGCATAGACCGGCGGGATCATGATCGACACCTCGATTTTCATCACATTGCCTGAGGTACTGAAATGGTGGGCACGGGGTGTAGGCACTGGCCCCGCCATTCAGTGTTTGATCTTACGGTGAGTGACCGTTGCAGAGTTGACCAATGGTGGGCTTATTTTGGTGACCTCTACTTAAAAAGTTGTCAGGGTTGTGGCCTGATGTGACGGGTGGTCAGAGGGTCAGTACTTCAGTGACTGCCTATTTTGAACGGTTTTTTTCCTTTTTTTCCACATCGGAAGTTTGCAGGAAACTTACTGGATGGAAGAAAGTCTAGACACATTAATTCAAGTACGTATGTGCGTGCATGCGTATTCACTAGCACCTATACAGTCGGTATGGCAAAATGACTACTGCTATGTTTCCACCGCAGTATCTTTTGACTGTACAGATTCCTTAGTTCACTGCACGCATTCGTTGGCACCTACATTGATTTCTGGACGACTGCCTTCTTTTATCTACGATGACCGACATGACACTCCCGAACGTGCCTCGAAAAATTCTTCCGACTCATCCTTTTGTCGCACCCCTCCCATCGACAATGAATCTGTGCGTTTTCACTCAAATTTTTGATACCATGTGTATTCCCAAAGTGCGCCGGGACGTTCTCGCATGTCAGCTCCGCAAGACAGGCCTCTTCGGACCCACCATTGGTCGTCCAGCGACAAGGTATCATCTCGGAGCAACAGTGGACCGCGATCTGTGTCGTCATCATAGTAGTCTCAGGGACTTCCTCTGTTTCCCGAGCTATCTGCATCGCCTGCCGTGCGTGTCGATGAGTGTGCGGCGCGGTAGTGAAGTGCGAGATCTCCTTACATTCTCGAGACTGAGTTCTGTACCACTGGCAGGTCTGGGGTCCATCATGGGAATAACATCATTCTAGGTATCATATTGGTTAGCAAAAAATCTTGCTCGCCGTAAAGAGAATTACCTGCCAGTGAGGAGGGATGAGGTCCCACAAAAAACCCTCGTCCCATCCGAGTCGTAGATCCAAATATTCTTGGGTAAGCTGCTACATAGCATCGTTCAGTACATGTGGTAGAAACGTAAAAACATCTCACTGACATTTTCGAGGTCCGTACGTGGTCCGTGATCTCCGGTGAGGGTGCTGCTCTCTGTATGGTACTGGATCGCGCATCTTAAAGTCGGATCGTTGAGACACAATATAGGAACTGACTTGATCACCAGCCTGCTGCATGATGTTTAATCCAGAGAGGTGTGGATGGGAGGCAATGCGATGCCTGAAGGAGAGGGAGGCAAAGACGATGGTGAGGGACCCAGAGGGAGATTGTGAACTGAAGAAATGGGAGCGGGGTACAAGACACAGGGCTACAGAGGAAACGTGCCTTTAAGTAACTGAAAAAGATATGATAAATGGAAATGAAAAGCCCGAGAGCGCCCAGAAACGCGTCTACCTGATGTCAAACGGCATTGGAGAGGTACGGAATTAAATGACCCGCAACTGTTAGCTTGGCAGACATGCACCTTGGAGGACGGGGAAGGATACTACCCTCGCTTTGCATCGCCAATATTTGCAACGAGTTCCGCGCCACGCTGGCTCTCCTTTCGACTATGTTGATGACATGACGAAGGCGGGTAATCTACGTTGTAACGCCGGATAAAATGACTTTCTTTCATAGAAAGCTGGAGATCAACGCAAAAATAGATATGAGGCAAGCGGGAAAGCTGCGCAGCGAGTGAGGTATCCTGTTAGCAAGGGGATATGCCTAGCTTGGAGGTGCGGATGGGCCCATAGCATTTTCGGTGAACATGATGTGAGGGGGTAACGAATCCTCAGGCGATAGGCAACGGCATTTTGAGATCTAGACCGGCTCGCTGCGCTGGCGCTGGGATTAGGCCACGCCTTCTGACAGAAGAAACTCCGTTTGGAAGCCGCGACCAAGGCCTGCAGATTACGTTTGGATATGTTTGATGATCACATTGATCAGGGCAGCGCACACAATACTACACGTGGCAGGCTATGCACCGTGACAAAACTCGGAAGCTGAGGAAATGGCTATCGGACCTTGTTATTTGATGATAAACGTGAAGTCTATGTGGGGAGAGTTACTCACATGCGAGAACGTCCCGGTGAAGGGACGCGCATTGACACATGCGCCCGTTGTCCAACAGTTGATGGTTGACTGTGCGACGAGTGCGTGAGAAGCGTAGTAGCTCTCTTTCCCTTGTACTCCAGTTGGGTATACAGATCTCATCGGGTATGGAGTCGCCCCTCTCACAACAAGACACTTGCACAGAGCTCGTATTTGTCCGACGCTGCGACACTCCTCTCCGAGCTCTGCTGTCTCGGCGACGGGTGTCGGGTCTAGCTTCGGGCCGGGAAAACCTTTCTCCCAACCCGATCGCTTCCAACACATCCTTCTAGCATCTGTTCGTACACCTTTCTTACGCCTCTTCTCTTTCCACTCAAGCCAAGTACCCGCAATGCACACTGAGTATCATTGTCCCGGCGCCACAGCGCCATGGTTGATACAATCGAAGACCGGTTAGCGCTTTTGCGGCTTTAGCGACATGTTCGCGGGTGTCATCAAGCCAAATCATAGACAAAAACAGGCGGTCGTGCAAGAATCGATGTGGGCCAAGGGTATTCAATAAACTCAAGTCAACCGGCACTCAATGGAATGACTGAACTGGGGTGCGTAGCTTTCACCATGCATACCCGACATCGGAATCATAAACGTCCCCGTCATTATCATCCCCTTCCCACTGCTCAAACTCTGGTTCCTCCTGCGCCTCCCACATCTCCGGTTCCACATCTTCATTAGCCTCACCAGCGTTATATCCCCAATGCAATTCCTGCACTTCAGCCGGCTCAGCCTCGTCAGCCTCTTCCTCCTCCGGCTCTCCCCACTGCTGTAGTTCCCCTTCATCAACATCAACCTCATCAACGTCCAATTCCTCGTCCTCCGCCCAGGGCCACTCTTGCGGTTCCTGCAACTCCTGCAGTCCAGACGGTTCTTCCTCATCTTGTCCCTCCCACTGCACAAGCTCCTGCGCCTCCTGCTCTTCCCGCATCTCCGGTTCCCCCTCCTCATCAGCATCATCAGAGTCAGGTTCCTCCCGTTCCAACCGCCAATCCTGCGAATCCTGTAGTTCAGGTGATTCTTCTTCCTCGTTGGCCTCGATAGCCTCATGTTCCACCTCCTGATCAGCCTCTCCAGCGTCAAATTCCTCTTGACCCCACAGGTCAATTAGCGGCTCGTCCAAGTCCTCCTGTACTTCCTCTACCCCATCGAACTCCCGTGCCTCAGGCTCCCTTTCCTGCCACTCCTCTTGTTCCTCCTCGTCAGCCTCGCCGACCTCTTGTTCTTCCCTCTCCTCAAGATCCCGTTCCCGCCAGAGCTCCGGTTCCATTACTTCTACATCGTCATCGTCCCCGTGGTCATTGATGATGTCCACGTCCTCACGGTGATCCTCGGCATCGTTACCTTCTACCAAGTACTGTTCTTCCGCCTGCGGACACTGACATGTCTTCCACAGTGCTCGACAGAGGTAACAGAATTCCGTTCGACACCGGCAGGTCATGTGGAAGCAGCCAAACATAAGTTCCACCATGTGTGAACAACCTGGACACCTGACCCAGCCAGAATTCCGGCCGAGCTCGAGGACTTGAGTGGCGTCTGCGTCAGGGCGGCAGACATGGTTCAAATGACCAAGATGTTGCTGGCGACACTTGCCGCACGTCCGCCTTCTACACACTTGTTCAGGGCAGACATACACTTTACTTGCGACGGTGTCTTCTGCGAGAGGTCCCAGGAACCGGCTGCATTTAGGAGAGAAACAATAGACGCGTTTGAGCGTGCTATATTCTACTTGTTTTTGTTGAAAGGTCGTCACCAGTGCTTGTGAAAGGTGCAGTTGAGCCCGAGCAAAGGGTATGTCCTGCGTACAGCAGCGAGGAGGAAAGAGGGCTTCGTCTCGAGTCGCCGACTGGAATAGGCTCGTTATACACCCAATGTCGTAGTAGTGTCCACAAGGCGCAGAGATTTCCGTGCCGTGAATCGGATCTTGGCAGGCGACACAGTCATGGCCAGTTGGACTGCCAGCAATAGACACCCCGAGTCGTCAAACAAAGCGGATGGGATAGAAAGTAGGGGTGGACATACCGTTTAGTTATCACCGGGATGGGTGGCGCAACAACACTCGTTCTACGAGGCTGAGGATTATTCTGTGGACTCCGAATCGGACTCGGAGGTCCAGTCCTTTATCTCCTTTAGCTATGACTCGAGCGTTGCCAGTGAAACACCATTCAAGTTGCTTACCCGACGTCCTCTCCAGCAGCGATCCGACGTGCTAGTGCCATATCATCGTTGATCCGATTCAGTTCGCGAACTTGGTGCAGGAAATCGTTCATCGCGACCTCATGATCTGATAACGCATGCCCGCTATTCGCCTTGTACGCAAAGTACGTCTGAAGCTCTTCGATCTCATCTGGACTGAGTTGGTCCAAGAGTCCCATCAAGTCCTGTTCGTACGTGCTCGGCCCGGGCTCGAAGAGATTCATGATGCAATGGTGTCAGTGGAAGATTCAGACAGTCGTAGTGGTGAAAAGATATAGCGCCCAGCCACTGCAGGTTGATGAACCTCCCCTTTTTTACGTGGCTAGATCCCCAGAATCTTCACGTGTCTCTGAACCGTGGCATTCTACACCAAGTCATACCCGGCGGCCTCATGTTTCTATGAATGCTAGCCTGAGTCCAAGACTCTAAGATGCCATGTTCTGGCAGGTTCATCGCTATTATTTTGAAGATAATCCTAATATCAAAATAATATTTCGATTTTGATTTACAAGTAATATCCATCCAGCGGAGAACGCCGAATGTCTGCACTTTGTCCCCATCTTCAGCCGGCTCAAGCAGCGCATCTTGAGCAGTCGAGACGGTCCAGCGCAAGTACATAAGACATGTGACACGAGCGCCCCACAAGCGCAGAACTGAGCGGGGAATGATGGCGAACCCGTGAAGCAAGGTTTTCGTATGCCAGTGATCACAACCCACTGACGTCCGCGTATTAGGGTTGTTGATTTTGAGAAAAACGCCTGGATGGGATTGAGTACCTAGAGGGATCTGTGCTTTCCACGTCGAAGACCGTTCAAATTCGGTGGCGAGCACGCATAAATCCAAAACCAGCGAGGCAAGTCGTCTCATTCTCTCACCGACGTTGACCGCCTCGGCTTCCGCTCTTTTTTGCATGTTGTTTCGAATTACTTGATTGTCCGCACTGGTATAGCATCATTCTTTGGTCACGGTCCACGCCCCACTTGGGTGGCACGCCGATATTCACAGCGTCTAGGGTTTGGGAGTACAGTACCTTCAAGCTCGGCTGGGTACATACCTTCTGTCAGCACCTGGTGTCCTCCCTCCTGCACTGGTAGTACTCTGCGATTGAAGACGGGCAGGAGGACGGTGGCCCGCTGCCAAGAATACCAGCGGTCCTGGGCTCGATGATCGTTCTCGGTAATTTCCAGCAGGATTTCTGGAATGTTCAAACGGGACATGTCATTTGGACAGAGCAAGGAGTGCACGACTCCATCGAAGCAGATTCAGTCAAGGCGTCGAGTTCGAATTCGGTAACCTCTGTCTATTCTCGCATGAGACGCTGCATTCTCTTTTATAAAGTTCTAATCGAGGAACTCACTTTATCCTGTTAATCACCTCGGTGGCGACAGAAACTCGCAATTGCAATCGGTTAGAGTCCCGCATATCATTCGGGACACCCAGCACGCTCAGTGTTTTCCTTGGACATGCATCTGTATCATACCATCCACCCTCTCGCATGCAATTGACCTCTTTACCTAGCACGTTCTCAGGGGGCGTCATCGAAACCGGTCCAAATGGAAACGCGGAGTTACGATCGGCTCGTTCGCCCTAACAATGTAAAAGTCGCCAACAAGGAAAAAAAGTTGCAACGAATCCGTTATCAATAGTGTCGTAGAGTCGGTCACCCGTTCGCTCCCAGGGAATAATACCTCCTACGATATCAAATGCAGCTTTATTACGAATCGAACGTACGAGATGTAGCAGCTCTGGTAAGGAACAACCTCCCCACAAAAAAAGTCCTCGATGACCCCGGGGCGCGCTCCAGCTGAGCCGCTTATCATAACGATCGATCTGGGACTTGCGGTAGACTCCTGCAGGAAACATGTGAACGTACGCAGGGGGACAATAGTGCGAGTCCGGAATGAGTTGAAAGAAAAATAGAAGCGAAAAGAAGCTGGTGTTTTGTCCGTTGGCGGTTAATTTAGGGCAGGTCTGAATCTGGTCAACTGTATTCGTGAAGTTGTACCGCGAGATTACGCTACTAGGGGTATTATTCACGTCAAAGCTACGAATGGGTAATGCAAGAAAAGAGGTAATGCAAGAAAAGAATAAGAGGAACGAATATACGGCCAAGGTAATATAAGTATATCCAGGAAAAAACCGGTAATAAAACGAACATAGTCGCCTATCAGTAACTTGAAGTTCCAGCCAGATTGAAGAGAACCCGATAGCAAAACCGAGAAGGAAAAATTAAAAAAAGTAGCGTCGTCTCGCCAATGAGAATACATTATGAAAATTAGTTGATGGGCTATTGACTCCGGCGATCTTGATTATCCAGCCCAGATCGTCTACTAGTAGATCATGAGTGTCGTTCGATGTCTTCACCATATCGTACACAGTGCGAGCATGTTGGAGGGATCCATAGGTATATGCAGGTGGAGGGCATCCATGATTGCATGTATAGGCCAGAAAATGATGAGATGAGATGAGTGCCATGATCCTTGTGTAGAGTGAACGTATATCTTGGGTCGTCTAGGTTCTAAATCTGATGTCAGAAAGCTAAATTGGAATAAAGGCACAAAAGATACGAACTTAAAGGTAGTCGTGCTCTCGATACCACCCCGGCATCGATCGTTCCCCACGTCGAAATTTATGTCGTGCACGTAGCGTTACGTTTCATGATTGATGTCAATTACCTACCGACGGGCGACTGACGGGCTGACGCCGGTTGTGGAACGTCATCAAAAAACCAGCTGTCGTGAGGACTGCCCCTAAGTGTTGACTCGGCCCCAAAAACATCCACCGGGTCGATCTGGCGTTCATATTCGTCGCCGGGCGCAACCTCCTGGACTGGCGTCCCTTGGCACTGGGTTGCCGTCTCCAAATCGTCCTGCGTCCCGAACGTTGTCGTGCTATACAACCGATTTTTCACAATCTAAAGGCGGGTACGTTAGTAATCCGAGGTTGAAACATGGAAAGTGAAGGAAAGAAATGACACTGACGCCACCAATTGGCCGCGAGTAATCTTCGAAGTCCCTCAGACTCGCATCACTACGCCCCTGATTTCGCAAACGAGGATGCAAAAGGCCTTCCACAAGACGCGACTCCTCCGTAGGTACAGGTGATGGTGCCGCAAGCATGAACCCTGCAGGAGGTGGCGTTGACGGTTGAAGCCCCTCGGGACTAAACGGCACAGGTTGGAGGCTATGCGGATCACATGCAGGCACGTCGTGCTGGGTCATATGCAATGCTGGAACCCGCGGGACGTCCAAAGGGGTGACCAGTTCTCTTGTCCGTGACTCTGGCGAAGGAGGCTGTGGATCTGGGTTCGAGAGGATGAATGAAAACCGTTGTCGCCGTGGTGTCGCAGCCTGGATCTGGATCGGAGTACTCCGATCCGCAGTAGCCTTTTCAGGGTCTACATCTGTGGATGGCTGTGTCAGAGACGGAAGATCCTTGTGAGAGGACTGAGGAGAAGGTGTATGTCCGGCGCGGCGCAATCGACCAAGTAATGAACGAACGCCAATGGGACTACCCCGTCCCTGCTTCTCGTCCGCGCTCCCCGCGGTCGAGGCACTCGTCAGGCTCTTGGTCCGGTGAATCCAATCCTTCTCCCGCAGGCTCTGTTTTTCTCCTTGCTTCTCCTTGTCCGAGGCAATCGATCCCCGGTCTTTCCATGCCTTGAAACTCGTGGGAGGGCCACCGAAGCTTCCTGCTTGCTTCCCTGTGCTTGCGCTTGACGCACTTCCCGGTCTCCCAAACCCAAACCTGTACCCCTGACCTTGGCTATGGCCAGTACTGTCCATGCTAGACAGCGCACCCTGTGATGGAACACTTCTAAGGGCATCAAAGCTACTTGGCGTGCCGCTCCGCGCATACCCATAAGACCCACTCCCGGAGGTGGTCCGCGTGTCGTAGGACCCCGAGGGATCATATTGAAGAACGGGGTACACGCTGCTAGGACTATTCATCGATGCCGCCGGCGAACCGAACGCTGATCCGAGGCCAAGTCGATTGCTTCCAGGGTCAGTGTGAGCTGTAGGACTGGCACCAGCAGACATCTCTGAAGTCGGCTTTCCGATACTGAGTAGTGGTTCTTCACTTCCTGTTCGCGTCCTCGTGAGCGCGTCAACTGAGCCCGAGCCTGACCCAGAACCCAATGTTTGAGAGTGAGCGTAATGCGAGCTACAAGATGGCGCCACGCTGTATCCACCAAGCCATGCGGCAGCATCGGGGCCTGGCGAGCTCTTCCTGCGCAAGGCCATATAGTACGACGAAGGTGGCGGAGCAGGATGTATTGTTTGATGGTACGACGGCGGTGGTATAGTTGGAGGTGGTGACAACGGAACTGCATATGGTGATTCATCAGGGAGGGTTACGTGTACAGGCAATGTCGGAGACGATGCTTGAGTGATATCGTCGGCGTCCACTTCACTAGCAGTATCACGGCGAGAACCATAGATGCCTCCTGTGCTCCCTCCTTCGTGGCCTCTTCCGAACCCTCCTGTAGAGTGCAGTGCCGCAAGAAGGCCGGCATAGCGTTCCTCCATGACTGGTCCGGTGAGGCTCATGGAATGTGCGATATTGTGAACGCTCCTGAGGCCATACCCGAGCTCGTCTACGTCAGGGATTTCGTCGTCAAGAGGACGCGAAGTGCGACTCTCCGACCGGACGAGCGCAGCTTCGCGAACCAGTTTACGATGACGTCTACGTGCGCAAAAAAGCCATAGAACTGCAAATGCAAGCGTACCTACGATTCCGAGCACGATCGCTGCGATGGTACCCGGTGAGGGAAGTGTCGTCCTGTGATGGAGACCCCGAGAAGCAGCGCCGAGAATGGAAATGGTAACCGGACATATACCAAGCACAAGAGATCGCATTTGAGATAGGTGGGGCGTCGCCAGATAAGCAAAACCAGATGTGATCGCAGAAGAGAGGGTCAGCCGGGCTCAAACACTTCATGACGACACAGGGATGAAATGCGAACGAACGAGGTAGGTATAAATGAAACTCAAACTAGAAGCGTCAAGGAGAGAAGATCCAATCTACACGATGATCTTCTCGGATCATGTATGAAACAACCCGGGACGAAAATAGACAGAAGAAAATATGTAGCAGACTTACCCTACTACCGCGTTTCCAGGAGGTTGGGTGCTCAACACAGCGCCTGAGGTGAAGAACTCGGTGGTGGTGCCTCCTTGAACCGAAAGAATATACGTGATCGTATAAGTTGACGTCGAGGGAGAGGTCAGGGGCGAAGACGGCAATGTACTAATTGATGTCATCACTGTAGTTGAAAAGATAACAGTTGTTGCGTTTAGGCTAGCTGAAGGACTCTCATTCGTCGCAAACGTCGAGGGTGGTGTGGAGGCAGGCAAAGATGGTGAGGGTGAACTCATGGAATCCGCCGTGGATACTGACAACAGCGAGGACGTTGTTGCAGGAAATGGGACAGCGGATGTCGGAGTGGGGGTCATGGGAGCTGACACAGATCGCGAAAAGGGAGAGACGGGTGAAGACCAAGAGGACAAGGAGGAGGATATCATTGTCCCAGAAGCAGTCGACCAAGATGTGAGCGAAGCAGAAACGTCGGAATTAGAGCTAAATGTAGAGGAGGGTGGGCTCGTACCCGCGCTGGTGCTTGTGTCTGTGGTCGGTCCCTTGAAAGTGGAAGGAACGCTGAAACTGAGCAGAGATTAGTAATGAGGGACAACGCCAATGGAATGTATCACCTCGGACTCGGTGAAAGTGGTGGGCTGACGACTCCAACCAGGAACGAATAGTTGGGATGTCGAATTGCTCCTGAAGGTGGCATTGTCGAGGAGAACTCAGAAGGTGGAGGCGATCGGGAACCTGGTGAAAAAGGGGTATGAGGCGTGGGTGCAGTCGAGGACAGATCAGGAGGTGGAGTAAAGAGCGTGGACAAGGGCAGCCAGACCGGGTACCGGTCAATCCTGGCCGAGGCAATGTTGCCCGAGGTGGTTTCGGAAGCACTAAGGGTGGGGTTCAGAGACAGAGATGATTGACTGGTGAACATGTGGTTTTGTGCATGTGAAATATGTAGGTGATATATGTTGGCGTGAAAGACGTGAGTGTGTGCAAAGTGAAGGGACTTGGAGTGGAGAGAAGAAAAGGAACAAGAAACTGCTTGCCGATGACGCTGTCGAATGTGGCGAATGAACTGTTAAACTAGAAGATGTCGGCCCGTTACGACAATAAGCGAGGTTGTGCGGCACGATCCGACGACGCCAATGAAACATATTTACTACACGTTCGCCATCCTGCCGGTGCGGTATCGCCCTTTGGCATGACGGGGGTTTCCTGAGCGGTACGAAACTGGGGAGTGTGGCGATAAACTGGCGTTTCCAGCACCGCACTGGGGAGAAATGCGACGGGAACTTGTTCGGGACAAGCCTCACGTTAACCTACTTGGACCTATGCCGCAAATAGTTCTTTTAAACCCGACTTGAAACCATTTGGATGTTGTTCCTGCTTATCGAGGCGATTTTGGTTCTTGTACCGCTATAAATTGAAGAACGCCAAGGTGGGGTGGGGACGACCGCAACGAGGTGGAGTCCCATGCTATGTCAGTACCACGTGGATATTGACGAACCGAGATAGCCAACACTGTGGGCCTGAGGTATGACTCTTCGCTGGTTTGCACTGGTATCTGCTGCCTTACACACCGAATTCATCAACGACGAGCTCCACCGCACTCGAGCGCTGTCTAATAGATCATACTTATGTCACTTTCCTGCTGGTAATGAGCAGATGCAGCTGTGCTCCGAGGTAAACTGAACGATCCACCTTCCATTTCATCTCTTCTTGTAAATGACAGACTGCGATGCAGTTCCCTATCGCGAGAGCGGGCAATGTTGAGACGAGGTGTCTTCGAAGATCCTTTCTATCCGCCGCATCACGTGATAGTACCTTACTCCCCCGGTAATGTCGAGTGTGCGCCACGTTGCGGTGATATCATGGGCGGGCCTGTTTGATTATATCGCTATATCCCCACATAACCCTTACAAGGAGAGTCAGGAACGTCTCATCTTTCATTCGATGGAGATACGTCTCTTACACCGGCTTTAGGCCTGCCTCTAGTCGTCCGCGTCCAAGGACTCAGAATTGCAAACTATGTTATGCAAAATCGACTGAAACGGAATTACGTTCTCCCGCCAAACTGTAGACTCGCGCTTCAGGCATGTGAACGAACTCTGTTAACCCTCGCGCCACAATTCAAGTTCTGTTCTCGGTGAGTAATTTGATCTCACGGTTCATGCTTTCCCAACCGTTGCCCTGATTTGAATCTCCAAAGCTTGCTGTGGACCCATGATCGCAGGTAAGCTACCGATAATGAGAGCCAAGGTTATATTCTCAGAGGTGGGTAATGTTCACGATGAGGAGTTAGACTCGCTGTGATATATTTTGTAGGTCGAACTTGAAGGTGGTGTATCTTGTCACGCTTCCGACAGATGCGGCCGGTAGACTTTACCGCGTGTTTTGCCTCATTGAGACAATTCAGGCTTGTCCGAGTCTCGGAACCATTGACCCTGCACCTCAACGTCACCCTACTAAACCGGGGTATGTAGCTTCATAATGCTTTTAGAAACAACAGGCCAGCTCTCCCTCACTTGATGACCGCTCGGAATTGACAACCGTGGCCGTTCAGATCGGACGCTCCCACCAGCAACTACTTTCGATCGACTCACGGTGACCACAGTACTCGGCTTAGGTTTCGTACGTTACAAGGTCCGCGGAAAAGATCTCCTGCACGAAGAGCGTTACGTTCAGGCTTGCGTTGACCATTTCCTGAATCAACCTGGATTGAGACTACTGGCAAGTCACGTTGGGTTAATAAACTCGTTTAGGTGGATCTTTCTTGGTGGTATCTAGAGCATCTTCCAAAATAAGCATTGGTTCACATTGCTGACTCTCATTTCAGGAACTTGATCAACAAACTTGATACTGCGCTAGGCGCGCGCTTGTGGGGACGGAGCAGACGTCGAATTTCTTTTTCGTCACCAGTCTTCACATCGGATCTCTCATGATTCGTTGAGAGGTACCAAGCAATGATGCACCCTTGCAAGCAATCGTATGGAAGGTGGAAAGCTGTGAGTCAATCCAGATCAGAATCCGAGAGAAGTATGATCAAAAGCAGAACGATCGCGGAGCATGCTTACACCCTATGTCCTCTGCATTCCTGCTCGTTTACGGCAGTTGACCTCGTTCCTCAGGGTATCTCACTTCTCGTGTGTCTTTTTATCCAGTAGCTTATCCATCACGAGAATCAGTTTCTACAGGCTTCTATAGACTAGAAATCCAGCTATAATTGTCCGCTCACAATTTTCATTCCTATCCATATTTCGGTTTCCTCCATCACGTCCTCTACAGTTCCAGCGATGCAACTCGGGCCAACGTATGGTGCTGAGCTATTGGCCACTTTTATGTCTGTCGCTTTATGGGGTACAACATGTATGCAGACGTGAGTGAGGTCCTTTCAATCACCACCATTACCAATTTAACCCTTTCGAAAGAGCTTTATATTTCGTACAGTGAGCAGCCACTCTGTCAGACCTTCCAATGCATGCTCATGGACATGAGCTTCCCGTAGGTATCCGAACGATCGACCGGTTTTGAAGGCTCTCGTAAGTTGTTGCTCACTTGACATCAAAAACTTCGGACTCACGTTCAATCAAGTTAGGCATTGTTGTCACAGTGCTCTTCACCTGGCCCACTTGCCACTCAATGTCCTTCAATAAAACGTCTGCTTCCTCACACTCATCTATAGCCAT
>JBBPNX010000609.1:0-16433 GCA_038091155.1 Harrya chromipes | reverse complement strand
GACAAGGTCAAGTCGAAGAACTCGTCGCAATACGTGCTTCAAGCCGCCAAGTTGTAAGGTGTTGGATGTCATCCGAGTTGATAAGGTGCTTGGCGGAGAGCACACTGGGGCATCGGATGTGTGATGCTTACACTGATGAGAATGACTGTAACTGTTATTGGTAGTAACGCCTGATGGTACTCATTCATGCTGTAGTATGACCAAGTGTTACCACCAACAATAGTTCGATCAAGCGACCAAGCAAGTAGGCTAACGTTTGTAATTGGAACAACAGACAAACACCCACGAATTGGCGGGCAAACCTAGTTCCGAGATTATGAAGGCGCTCAACCAGTTGCCCGACGTAATTCATGATGCATTCCAGGTGTATCGATGATGTAGGGCAGGTTACCAATGAGATTGGAGAAGCGATAATTTGCCACAGCTTTGGTCGATCAAGCTGCCACCAACACCACCGTCGTAGCTACAAGCCAAATGAACATCTCCTTGTGCTTTGATGTCGACGATCCTATTGGTTTACGTAGGGGAATCCAGAGCTCCGATCTGCAACTTGGGGATCCGACGCAACCAACGCTTGGCACTAGCTAGAACACGCCACTGGTGACGACAATCATGTTGTTGACCCGTACCGTTTGATACGGTCAGCCCTTCGCACTGATCTTTCAGAGTCCTAAACCGGTTTCAACATTGCGAGCCACAATACGGACGGTGGGTAATACAACCAGATGACAAGTTTAACGGCAGACAACCAAGTTTATATTGCACGTCTTCTTCACAATACTGCGGCGAAAGATTGGCAGAATGAAAATAATGAACCAGCGGGCACAGATCCACCGTAGAACGTCGACTGAAACCATGCCGCGAACGAAGCTAGGAACGATAAAACTCTGTTGGGTACGTGAACGCCAAAAAAGTATGATACATACCAACTTGTATACCGCCTGGGCCAAAACCCAAAATGTTGAGAACAATGGTCGCAATTGGGGTCGCGAGTAAAATGGCCAAAGTGAGCACGACAGTTGCGATTACCAGCCGAGGGTTGGCGACCACTAGATGGACAAGAGAAGCGTGATTTTCAACTCACGTCGGCCTCGCCAAAGGAAATGACTTCGACTTACCGAAATTTTTCACTGCGAGGCAAGCGTTGGTAACATGCACCTTTACTCCATCGTACAGGTCAGAGATACTTTCCCGAACGGTATTGAAGAATCGTGAGCACATTCTATAGGAAAAGACATGGTTTGTTCTTATACTCATGACGATAAAGTCCACAGGTTGGGGATGAAAACGGGAGAGTGCAGTCTCGCAAGTTTGCTGCGACAAAGAATTCGGTCGTGTGAAAAAACGCGCCTCGGTCACAAAAACAAGCAAAATGCGTGACCGTGGGTCACCCATTGGACGCATTTTATCATGATCAGCGCTGGTCACTTCTCATCGGTGTCGCTTGGAAACCTAGCATGAATTATCAGTGACAGGCAGCTCTATGTAAGTCGAGGAACGAGGCGACGTAGGGTGTAGTCTACGCGAGGTTGCGCACGGCTTTCTCTTCGCCGCTACCTCCTCCGCTCGACTGCTCTGCTGCATTACGCTTTCCTTCATATGCGTTTTCTTCTGCTTTACATCATTAGCTACCCCGTTCGTAATCCTTCCTCATCATGAGCAATCCCCATCTCGAAGGAGAACCGGACTTCACCCTTCAAGAGTATGCAGAAGCTGCCGCCCTCGAGACGTGTTCAACTGACCCATTCATCGGCATACCTTGTTCTTGCATACTCTCTCTCTGGTCGGGCTCTGTTATTTCTCAAATCCATGATGCATTCCAGGTGTATCGATGATGTAGACTACATATTGCAGAACGATGGCAGGTTGCCAATGAGATTGGGGAAGCGGTAATTTTACACAGCTTAGGTTGATCAAGCTGCATCGTAGCTACGAGCCAAATGAACATTTCCTTGTGTCAACGATCCCTATTGATCCACGTAGCGGAATCCACAGCTCCGATCTGCAACTCGGGGACGCAACCAACGCTTGGCACTAGCCAGAACACGCCATTGGCAGCGCAACAGCCAAACTGTGAGATGATTGACGACAGTTACCCGTACCGTTTGATACGCTCGGCTCGTCGGACTGATCTTTCAGAGTCCTAAATCGTTTTCAAAATTGCGAGCCATGCTACGGACGGTGGGTGATACAACCAGACGAGAAGCTCAACAGCAGACAACCAAGTTTACATTGCACGTCTTCTTCACAATACTGCGGCGAAAGATTGGCAGAATGAAAATAATGAACCAGCGGGCACAGATCCACCGTAGAACGTCGACTAACACCGTGCCACGAACAAAGCTAGGAACGATAAAACTCGGTTGAGTACTCGAACGGCTCCAACGTCGAAAAGTATGATACATACCAACTCGTATAACACCTAGGCCAAAACCCAAAATGTCGAGAACAATGGTCGCAATTGGATTTGCGAGCGAAATGCTCAAAATGAGAAGGACAATTGAGATTACCAGCCAAGGGTTGGCGACCACTAGATGGACAAGAGAAGCGTGATTTTCAACTCACGTCGGCCTAAAACGACGTTCGACTGACCGAAATTTCTCACTGCGAGGTAAGCGTTGGCGACATGCACCCGTACTCGATTGTACAGGCCAGAGATACGTTCACGAACGGTGTTGACGAATCGTGAGCACATTCGATGGAAAAAGCCACGTTTTGTTCTTATAACCATGACGATAAAGTCCACAGGAGGTTGGGGATGGAAACAGTGGACTCGCAAGTTTGCTGCGACATTAAATAGACCTGCGTCCTTGTCTTTGCCCTGTCTCGTGCTTGACCTTCGTAGGGAACGTAGATCGAGCAAAGAACCCGTCTGAAAGAAGGCGAAATATTAATCATGGAAATAAAAAGTTACCGGTCAAATTGTTCGTGTAAGCATTCCCGACCCGCATGCGTCTTGGACAAGTTCGGTGATAGGTTAGAGCAAAGTTTGTGAGCCTGTGACTTCCGACCGAACAGTGAATGGATTCGCAAGTCCGAACAGCCAGGGAATAGTGCACGGAGAAACAAGATGGAATAACGCATCATGCGTGTGTAGTAGGAGCGCTCGCCACTGTCCTCCCACCCGCAAAGTTCCTGTTGGGATTTGCACTTTGTCCATGGACGTTCGTGATTTCTTCACAGTGGTACTCGATGAACGTTTGATAATGACTCGGAAGATCCGGGAAGACTCTTTTTTTACGCGGAACGCCCTGACTGTGCGGCGGCGGCGCTCGAACAGTTTTCTTCGGGGGGAGACAGCGGCAACTTATCACGTCGGGAGCGCTTCATTTCTGAAAGATGCACCCAGACTGTAACTATGGTGCAGGTTCCATTCACGCAGGAACTCGCGATGCGGCATGATCACGAATGCATGACCGACGGTGGTGGCATAGAGTGACGAATGGGAATGAACGCACAAGTGAGATGGTGTCCTAGATCTCTCAGATTCGGTTACGGCCAACTTGTCAGCACTAACACGCGATGGGTCGATACCCCCTCAGGTCAGTGTAGCATGGCATCTCAATCCGCTGGATCGTGCTCATCGGAGACCGGCGGTGTCAACGTGCGCACGACTTGGTTACGAAACGCCACATCGAACAATACCTGAGGCGACAGGAACACTGCCCTCCGTCGGAACTACGACATCCACGGATAATCATAATCTGGAGAATTTGAGTCAACTTCGACACATTCGGGAAAGTAAATATTGAGATACATATGCTTCCTGGACCCCGGTCAGGTACTCGATGGGCCGTCGAATGAATCAGTATACAGCATTCGTTTGAATGGTGTTTAAGCCCTGTGATCGAGAGGCTCGTAGAGCTGATACGTTCTATTGAGTTGGGAAAATGGGCGTTCTCCAAGGCCATTCGTTCAACTGGATAAGACGCGTCCACAAACACAAACACGGTGTCATCATCTGATCACCCCAACATGAAGGTCACCATCAAACACTGGAACGCCGTCGCCCAATGGCGCTGGAATACCGGCGGAACCGCCGATCAAGACGACGAAGGGGACGTCTGCGGGATCTGTCGTGTCCCATACGAAGGGTGTTGTCCATCGTGCAAGATGCCAGGAGACGATTGTCCGTTGAGTGCGTGTCTCGTTCTCCGGGTTGACGCGCGACACGTCGACCGTTTGAATGCTGATGGACTTGTCCGCCCACGAAATCAGTATGGGGCGAATGTAGCCACATCTTTCACATGCACTGTTTACTCAAGTGGCTTGGTACCGCTGCGTCGAAACAGCAGTGTCCGATGGACCGTCGGCCTTGGGGTGCGTGTCCCTTGATCTCTTCGGTGTCGTGCATTCGTGCCGGCGACTCTCCTTTGCATGGGGCATGGAATTCACGACCCTGCTTTCACAGTCACCGCCGAACGCAAAGTTGGACTCGTAGACAGCCAACCCGCCCAAAACGGAGATGGTGAAAACGAGTCGACACGGAGCGCCGAGGGTTGATCGTTGATCCTAGAGCTCCCGAGCGTTCGGCGCCGGGCAGCTGGGTATATCATGCCCCCACGACACGAGAACGCGTCCGGCTTGTCTTTGGTACTCCACCCTCTTTATCTTGATTCCGTCTCGTTTTCGTCTTCAGCAGCGTCTCGGTACATCAACAACAACAACAATCGGCAGTATATACGTATGCTCAAAAATGTACAGTAATAATACAAGACACTTTGAACCAGCTCGTTTCCATTCCTGTCGTGAGCGAAAGAGACAAGGTAGGACTGTGGCTCGGGAAATGGAAAAGAAGCCATGTATAGCGTTAAAGGATCATTTGGTAGGCGTTTGGTAGAGAACTTGAAAAAGGAGGGGGAAGACCGCAATAAATATTTCGAGGGTACAATTACAGGGTGGGTCTAGGCTGGGCTAGATAGCATCCAAGGAAGCACGGGGCGAAACAACGAAGAAATGCATATCTAGATGGAAACATGTGAGAAGACTCGAACAAGGTCAAGATATACCATGTAACGCGGTCAGTTTATTTTATACCGTTGGGGGAGGGTTAGAGGCAGGACAGCGTGCACACAAGACGCTACTGCTCGTATCCACCAGGTCCCTGAAGGGACGCCATCCAAATCCGGGTTTTGTACAGACTGAGTGGCACGTTCAGCATGAGATCATTCAAAGCCGGAGGAAACCCGTACCGGAACAATTCTCGCACAAGCTCTCGGAAGTCGATGCGCTTTTCCGCAACAAAGTAAAAAGTTAGTTTTCGTCGGTCCCTAAACAACATCTAAGCAACAAACGCGAGAATAGTCGATGTAGACATACCATTGATATTCTGCGTCTATGACTTCCATCGGTAATTTCTTTTGTCGCACTTTGCTTTGACACAGCTGAAGCGCCTTCATTTCGTCCTGTATCTTGGTAACGAGATGTCTGTGTGACGTTGAGTACACCCACACGACCGACGCGCCGCGATAACGCACTGTGCATCCTGTGGTTGGGCTTTCCCATAAATCATCTTTGGGTTAATCTCCTTCTTCGTCGCCCCGCTGCTCTGCTGACCACCCGGACTAAGCGGTCCACTGTCGCCGTACCCCACGCGCTCCTTTTGCTCCCGCTGGAACGCCTCGACTTGCTCGAGGGTGATCGTGTCGTTGACAACCTTGCCCAAGTCTTTCCCCCGATCGGCTTCCACGATGACGAGGTCGCCCACGCGGATGTCCAGGCTGAGATCCGTGAGATAGAATAGGTCCGTACGTCCAGCTTTGAACTCGACAATGTACAGCGGCCACGACGCGGGGACGGCCGAGAGGGGGACGCCCTTGCCGAGATCGTTGATGTTGGGCTGTGGCGCATCAGACGTGCGCCGTTGTACCTGCTGGGGATAAAACGGCCCTTGCTGGGGCTGAATCGAACGTGAACTAGTTGGCGAGAGCGGAGAAGGCAACGTGGTCGACCCGGAGCGGTTGAAGGATCCACCATTGCCATGGGAGGGCAGGTATTGGATGCCTTGTCCAGGGATGAAACGGGCTGTGAGCGAGGGCTGTTGCGACGGGGTGCTATTGCCGCTTCCGAGGTACTGCGCCTTGGCGTCGATGAGCTGTTGTTCAAAGTGGCTCCGGGGAGGGCTTCCCCCGGCGGACAAGCCGCTGTCGCTAGGTGAGCCAAAGTGTTGACGACTGGATGCAAACGAGGTGCCAGTGGGAATATTGAGGTTTATGGATTTATAAGGGGATACGCGATCGGAAGCGGGAGGGCTGCGCGACATGGGAGTATAGATGGGAAGCGAAGAGGGCTGGCTTGGGGGATGGGTAGAGGAAGATGGTCCAGGACTGTCCTTGATGCTAAGAGAACCGAGATCTGCAGCCAGATCGTCGTCGGACAGTATGAGACCGCCACGGCGGCCGCCAAAAGTCTGGGTATGGAAGACGTTTGAACCAGAGGACTCGTCCTGAGAGTCGTTTCCGAAGCCGCCCACGACGGCTGGTCTGCGTGGCTGAACGACGCTGACGCTATGCCGACGGCTTGTTGTGCCACTGCCACCACCGCCGTTCTCGTCCTTGGGAGGGTGCATGCCTGCCCAGAGCTCGCGCAAGGCGGAGCCATCATCCAGGAGGATCTGACCGACGTCGCGGACGAAGGGGCTCATATTTGAGGGATCGATAGTTTGCCTGTTAGAATAGCCATTGGCACCACCAATGTGCGAATCAAAGTTATTACTCAAGGGTGATCTACCCATAGTTCCAAGTGAGCCATACCGGCTGCTGCCAGGTGGTTTAATGTCTCCGTAGCGTGAGCTAGGGATATTAAGAGGGTTAGTCTGGAGGGAGGAGACGTCGCTCCAAAGATGATGATTCTGGAAGGGGCTGCCTATTGGGCCAGGGCGCGTTGTGGCAGCGAGGGAATGGGACCTGCTGCGAGTGAGATCGGAAGCGTAGGGGCGACCACGAGCAGGGCCCATATAGTGTTCATCGTAGGTATCGGATAGAGCCTCTGATTCGTCATCCTCGACGGTGGAAGCGAATCTGGATTCACGCATGGCGGAGGCAAAGTTGTTGGTCTGTGGGTTTGAGAAGGAGGAGCTTCGTGTGGGAACGGAAGAGGGTAACCCGCCCGCACGAGCAGTGGTATTGAAAGAATGCATTACGGGGGATGCCCAAGGGGAGTTGATGGCAGAGCCACCGATAGTGGAAGGTATGGAGGAGATGAGAGAGGTAGTATTGTTGTTTGCTGCAGAATGCGGGGGCTGGCTGGCAGCGCGTTCTCTGAGAGAGCCGGAGTTCGGACTGTCTTGTTTGGAAAGAACGAGAAAACGGTTCTTTCGATCAGAATCGCCAATACTGTTTGAAAACTGCATGTCGTGTGGTCTGCATGTCTCTTGTTCAGTCGCCCACACGGTCATTACGGTCGAACGTACCCTGCTTCGTCGGTGCCGGTAATATAAAAAAAAGGAAAAAAGAAAAGAAAAAAGGTAGGTAGGTGTAGGCAGGCGCTGGAGCGGTGTCTGTAGACTTGAATGTAGGGCGTAATTGTGGTCCACCGCCGCAAGTGAGTAATTTGTCGTGACAGGGGCCGGGGTCAGGTGAACACCATCACATGGACCATCAACTGCGGTCTTAGCGTGGCTCGGATCGATCAACCCTTCTCACTCACACCCCTTGCCCACAACTGAACAACTCAGATTCGTCTAAACATCAAAAACAACATCCATCGCCTTGAACGCAGTGTTCCCAGGCCAGACTTTGATCGGCACTTCACACTCCACCGTCTCCACTTTCACCTCTTTCCACTCCCCCTCGCTGCTTTCCTTTACCTTGCGCTCTTCCTCTTCTTCCTCCGCTTCGTCTCCGTCATGGTACTCCCGTTCCCCAGTGCCCAGGAAAGACGATACAATGAACCGCGCCCAGGTAGATGGCGGCTGTACCGTCTGCTCATCCTTCTTTGGTCGCTCTGTCGGTGCGATGGACGGATACGCCGTATACGACGTTCCCCATTCCCCGCACGGCCCGTCTTGTGCTAGCTGCTTCAGTCGCACACCGTCCGAACTCATCTCTGACGTTTCCGCTGCCACCGCGACCAACAGGGACAATCTAACCCGCCATAGCAATCCACCAGCAACAGCCGACGGTCTACCTGTGTCCCCCAGCTGGACCTGGAACGCCGGACTGGCATCCGAGGGTATATCGAGCGAGAAGGGCATCCGCAGAACAGAAGAAACCAACGAAGCATGGTGTTCTGCGTGCACTCGCCGCATGTGCCGGAGATTACCAGCCGACGCTATTTGTGCGGGGAGCGTCTCTTGCGATTCGAGCATCGCAGACAACTGGAAACGTACTACTCTCAGAATCGCGAAAACGCACATACCGCCGCGGGAGACTCACGGACAAAACTCTTGACCAACCCTGACGGTCATTCAGCTCCACCACCCCTAACACAGTTTCGCCAAGCCGATATGCTGATTTGGTGAAAGTGAGCACTGCCACTCTTACCCCGTCCTTGTTCACATCGTATGAAACTGATGCCAGCACTCAGGATGCACTCTAGACCAAAAGTAGGACAGCCTACTTACCCTTCTTCGGGTTACGTGTTAAAATCTCAACGGCTTCCCTACAGCCCGTCAGAGCGCCAACATCACTATCTCGTTCTCGTTCAAAATCGGTGTGGACAGACAGTGCATCAACTGGCACCTTGGTGCTGACACCATTGGTATCAGGGTCAGAAAATGTGTCGAGCAACCGTCGCCCATAGTTTTGTAGATCATCCAAGGAACGCGATCCACCATATACAGCTGAATACAGAATCAGAATTTCATCGTAGATTGACGATACACGCGTGCACGCACATTGTGTCAAAGACTCTGAGACGCCACCATTTGGAGCACCGTCCACCACTTTTGGTGCAGTGTCCGCACTAAGTGTCCGCTTTCTCACAGGCCACAACAGGTCATAGGGTTTAGGCACTTTCCCAACTGCGAAGACGAGATCGGTCAGGTGCGTCAAGAAAAGCCTTGTAGCGGGACATACCGGCAACGTGGTTGTAAACACGTATCGGAACCTTCATCACGCGACTGATGCTGTTTGCGCCTGTTGGTCCGAGACTACTCGATGACCTCATCACAGAAGCACTCGCACGGCATGTTCCTATCACCAATTCATACGAGAATTTGAGCGCCCGGCCTCGGAACGTCGGCGGCAGGTTGTCCGGTAACGACACCGTGTACGTATCTGGAGGACATACCTCGTCGTCAGTGGACTACTGGTGAACACAAAGACAGCTCACATGTGCGGGACTCCCCCGGGGCGAGCATCAAGTCGACAGCAAGCATGGCTGGCTGTACATCAAACGTAGGAAGTGGTGCGTCAGGGTCAACATCTTCTTCCGTCCCTCGGTTGATCAACCCAAGGCCAAGGCCGTTCAGTTGACCATTCGCCGGTGCTCCAGACGTCGCCGATGATATGGAGGGCGTCCGAGCGCGTGCCGGCCCCCATGACTGGGACGACGGCAACGGCGTCGATGGCGCAGAAAATGTCGACGGCGAGAGAAGCGAAAACAGACTGCTCGTAAGTGACGCTGAGCGATGATGTGACCGCCGGCGTTCCTGTATACGCTGTTGTGATGTAATATCCATGCTCCCACCACCCACAATCGTGCGTTTCGCCAGTTTTAGCCGGAGCGCCGCTAGTGTCTGTGATTGATCCGGTGTCATGACTACGCCTGGGAGCGGTGCGACGGACACGGTACCCGAGAGCTGGGCATAGGAATACAGAATTAATTCGTGGTTTGAGCCAAGGAGGCTGACGTTACGGGACAGCGCCGCGGGTTTTGATTGAGGACTGGGAGGAGGGCCGTACCCCAAGCCATGTTGGGACGGTCGACGAGATGGAGTAGGATGGGCATGGGAAGTAGACCGTTCATCCAGTGAATCGGTCAGGGACGGGGACTTTGGCAGAGGCGTTCCTGGGTACGGACTTGATGGTGTTTCGGCTATCGGGTCGAGGGCGAGGGAAAAGGTCGATCCAGACGAGCTAGTCAATCCGGACGACGACGGGGCCATGGGTTGTTGCACCTCATCGAGGTGAATATGAACGTCCGCTACGGATTGTTTGCGTGCGTGGGGGTGATGCGGAGGGAGCTGAAAGTCGGGGCTGCGGGTCATGGGTGACGTGGATGTCGACAGCCCTTGATATCATTGTGAGCCAGCGGATGGAATGGATTTCCACGTACGCACCTGCGTCCGAGAACTCGCTGTAAGCGCGTACATACCGCGACGCGCTGCCGTTCGGGCTGTCGTTGCTCTTTGGGAAGCGCTCCCCAGCAGGGATATCGATGGACAATGACCTCGACTTTTCGAGGAGAGACTGTCGCTTCTGCTCCAAAACGGTTGACATGTCTACCTTCCCGGTGACTTGGCCGACGAGTCTCTTCCGCGAGGGCATGTCACGACCATTGTTGGCAGGGGATGCAACAGTAACCAAGGCTGTCGGACGTGGAATGCCTGGCGACGTGGGGGGTCTCGCAAGGGGCGCTGAGCTGATCGAATGGACACCTCGTTTGTGCGCGTTCTTGACCTTTGGCGACTCGGGGGTCCGAGTGTTGGTAAAAGTGATTGTGACCGAGAACTGTTCGCCGGCAAAGTAGGAGGCCTGAGAGGGCGATATGTGGACCCGGATGGCTGAGTCGACGTCGGCGGTTTGGAGATCGTCGACAGACATGGCAGTGGTGAAGACGATACACAGAAAGTGCCACGTACAGTATAAATACAAAAGACGAGTCTCAAGGCTGCGTGGGTCTGAGAACGGGGCGAGGAGGACAACCAATCAACTTGGATCCAAACACTGATCATGGACAACTTTACAGCACGTCTCGAACCATTTCTGCTCATCTCAAAATCTGCAAAGGGCGCCGCGGCCGCAAAGCTCATACAGGATGCCACCTCAGCACCAGGCGTGTTCGTCTTTGCTGAGCTCCTCGAGTTGCCAAACATCCAAGAAGCACGTCCAATCGCTACCTCCTTTTCTTTTACGGTGCTTACGTCTAAATCAGCTCGCCACCAGTGGGCAGCATGCATCGTACCTGTCACTCTTGCAGCTCTTCGCGTACCGCACGTTCAGGGACTATCTAGGTCGATTGCATGTCTCGTGCGTATCCATTCAGTGCTGACGATTCTGATGACAGAGCACAAGGATTCCCTTCCACCTCTCAATCAGGCCCAAATAACAAAGCTAAAGTACCTCACAATAGTCACCCTTGCGACGGAACGTCATGTACGACCATCACCCTGATGTTGCCGTCTACTCGCTAAGATAGCGTCGCAGATCCTACCCTACTCTGTGCTCCTTGGGGAACTACAGGTGGCAAGCATAAGAGAACTCGAGGACCTCATCATCGACGCCATCTACCTTGACATCCTTCGCGGAAAACTCGACCAAAAGGAGCAGCAACTCGAAATCGAGTATACGATGGGACGGGATCTCGAGCCGGGAAAGCTTGAGAAACTATTGGAAGCACTTCAGAACTGGTTCGTCCCCGCCCTGCCCTTGTTCGTCGAGCGGCACTTTAATTGCAACTTAGGGCAAGTACGACGGCGGCCGTGCTATCAGAACTCGACCAGAAACTCATGGAAGCTGGAACGTATACCGTGATGGCGCAAGTGGAAAACGAAGAGCAAGAAGCGGTGTATCAGGCAAACCTGAAAGACATTCAGGAGCGTCTCAAGGACGGCAAGGGAGGAAGGCGTAATATCGACAGCATGGACGTCGACGAACCTCCGTCTGAGGGGATTAGAATCAGGAATCGCAAGTATGTCGCATTCTCTCGTTCCGTTCGTGTTACCTTAGTGTTGTTGCAGATTGACGGTGGAAAGTGCCCTGAAACAGTCCCAAAGGAAACGTAACAGAGTATGAGTTGCAGGATCACCGTGGTTTACTGTCCAGTAGCTTGTATCAATAATAGCATTTCATCAAGCGTAGTCAGTGTCACGCGTGTCACGTGAGTTTAAATTAGCGCGACGTGTTTGTGTGGCGGTGTATTCTCCTCCTGACTCTTCTCCACCATGCCCGCAGAACGAGCCGGTGTAAGCCCCCTCTCTTAATGGTCTGTCTGCACTAAACTGATGCATACTTCAAAGTTCATGGTCACGATGTTTCTCATTGATCTCTCTCCTTCCATGGGGGCCCCCAGAACGGTGGAGCTTCCCGTGGGTCCAAAGGGGGAGACGAAGAGCATCGAGATGTCAAAGCTGGAATGGTCACTTCAGTTTGTCAAAATGAAGATTCAAGAGATGGTATCCCCTACTTTGTGATGCGTGGTGCGCGTGCTCATGTAACACCCTCGATTCCTAGATATTTAATGGGCGAAAGACGGATCAGTGCGGCGTGATTACCTTTGGCTCTGAGGGTACGTATTCATTTATTCCACGTGATCGAGCATATAGTCCAACGCTCGTGTATTTATATCCGCCCGGACAAATCTGAACAGACACCAACAATATTATCCATGACAAGAGTGGAGGTTACGACCATGTCTCAGCATATATCCCAATTGGTCAACCAAATGCTGGCACGCTCGCAAAACTAGATGAACTTCAGGCATCAGAGACTGTGGGAGACCGTAAGCTCATTCTCGTCACGTCCTCTACATCACGCATTTATGAATTTTATGGTATGACGCATCTCGAAATTCAGCAATTGATGCCTTGATCGTTGGCATTGAGACCCAAGACGTTTATCTGCAGAAGAAACGCACTTGGAGGCGCAAAATGGTCCTCGTTACCGATGGAGAGTCACCCATGGAAGTCGAGGAATGGGAAGCAATTGTGAAGAAAATGTCGGGCTTGAACGTATCGTTGACTGTCGTGTGAGTGAAAGGTCTATCAATACTGGGGTTTTGCTTGTCACTCCTCAACTTTTCTGTGCTTCCATTCGGCTTGCTGAACAACTAAATGCTGACATCCAAAACAGAGGCGCCGACTTTGATGACGAAGATATCGGGTATCACGAAGAAGACAAACTCCCCATCAAGGTGAGCCGAGCTGTCTCGCTACGGTTTGTATCGACAAATTTTCTCTAGCGTGCGAACGAAAACTTCTACACACGCCTCGTATCAGCGTTACCAGAAGGCCTCGGGCTTCTCGGGTCCCTCGAACACGCACTCCTTACACTTACATATCCTGACCCCAAGGAAGTCAAATCTTCGCTCGCCTCAACAACACTACGTCTAGGAGACGTTGAGGTACGTGAAAGTGAGGCCATCGAGATCAACGTGCGCATCGGGAAGCGCACCAGCACGGCTAGAGCGGCGTCCTGGAAGAAGTTTTTCAAGAAGGATAGCGACGAAGTGGACATCGATGATGTTGAGGAGGGGAAGACTGTTTTCAAGGAGGTCAAGAGACGCACCGAATATATCATCGACAGATCCTCTGGAAAGGAAGAAGAGGATAACGAGCCCCCTGCTCAAGATGTCTCGATGGAAGTCGAAGAAGAGAAGAGTGTCACCGAGGAGGAAACACACCTTGAAAAGGTGGAAAAGGAGCAGCTTATCAGAGGGTTTAAGTACGGTTCCACCTACGTCCCTTGTCCCGATGGGCAGTTTCAACGGTTGAACACTAAGAAGGGCATAGAGATATGCGGATTTTTCGAGGAGAAGAACGTGCGTCTCCCTTACACTTTTTGCATTGTTCTCTTCAACATAAGCAACGGTTTGCTCTTTAGTTCAATAGGTCGTACCCCATGGGCGAGGTGGCGTATGTCTATGCTTCCCCAAGCTCTGTGCCTGAACAGCTCGCGTTCTCGTCGATTGTTCAAGCCATGTATTCGAGAGACGTCCTGGCAATTGCGAGAATGGTGAGAGCTGACGGTGCAGACCCAAAAATGGGTGTTCTGGCGCCCGTACCAGAGACGAATGTGGATCAATTATTATGGGTACAGGTATATTCCCCCATCCTCTGCAAAGTCGGGATGGTCACGGATGATTGTTGTATAGATGCCATTTGCGGACGATGTCAGACACTACACTTTCCCCTCACTTACCACCCTCGTCTCGAGGTCGGGAGAAAAAATTACAAAACATCCTTACATTCCAACGGAGGAACAACTCGAAGCTATGGGCAATTTCGTGGATGCCATGGACCTCACGGACGCAGGCGACGAAGACGAGAAAGGGTAAGTTTTTGAAAATCTGACTTTCATTGCTCGTGGGGCTTAGACAAGTTTCCACAGGGAGATTCGGCCTTGGTTTGATCCATTCAATTCGTTCAACCCGTCGGTTCACCGCACAAAACAAGCCCAGTTCCACGCTGCAGTAGTGTCAGACATAGCGACTCACCCTCTTCCGCCGCCCCATCCCGAGCTTACCAAGTACTTCAATACCCCGAAGCGTGTGCTCAAGACTGCAAAGGGTGCCCTGGAAGAGTGCAAAGATGCCTTCAAGGTCAAGGAAGGCATGTATTACCCTAGTTTCATTTTCGTGTTTTCCACTAATCGAGTCCTGCTACTTTCTTCAGTTCCCAAGAGAGCTCCAAAAGCTCGCAAAGACGGTCACGTCTACGCACAGGACCAGGACGAAGATATGATTCTTCTTGACCAAAAAGGTCCCGCTCGAAAGCGACCCGATGTCGGCACGCAGCCGAAATCACCGACAGCTAACACATCTGTATCTCGTGCTAAGATAAAAAAGGTGACGGAGGATGACTCTGAGACTGAGTCAGAGTCGGACGGAGAACTCTTGTTGGGGTCGAAACCGGCACCAAGTGGGCCTGGTTTGCCAACCCCGACAGCCTCCCCTGAGCCGGAGTCCGACCCACAGAGAGCACCCGGGAGGATTATTGGCAACGCGTATCCGCTTAGAGATTTCCGTCAGAACCTCAAGCAAGGGGATGTAGTTACCAAGGCCGTAGAAGATCTTGGGGTTGTGGTAAGAGAGATTGTTGGGCGGCCGTTTGCGAGTCGACGGAAGGACGAGATGGTGGAGTGTTTGAAAGACTTGCGCGGGGCGTGTTTAAGGGTGAGTGCATACTCGACTTTTGTACTACTCGGACTCGCCTCACCGGCTATACAGGAGGACGAGATTGACGCGTGGAACGGGTGAGTTGGTTGGGAAGCAGTGGTTCTGTTCAGGGCTGACTTTTGCGCAGGATCTTGAAGGGACTAAAGCAAGACTGCATTGGAAAGAATGGGAACAAGGACTTTTGGGCAGAGTTGCAGGAGCTCGGTCGTGGAATGAGTTTGATCAGCTCGAGTGAGGCAAGCCAAGTTGGAGGCATATCAGATGTTCCAGAGTCTTCTGCTGAGGCCGTGAGTACACTATCCTGACCAGTGTTCTGTGCGTTCATTGATACCCGTGATTAGTTTATGCAACAGTGAATGTTCATATTATAAACAAAACGCTTGTGAAATTGCACTATGCGTATAATAAATGAAGTATGATATCATTGGGTACTTGCGAGTCAGGCATCCGACAGCCGCCCCGCGTTCTTTCTTTTACTCTAGATATCACCCTCTGACAACTAGATGAGTACGCGGGTGGTCCGCATTGCTGCAAATGCAGCGCGAATGCGAAGTTTTGTCGGAGGATTTATCACACACGAACCCGGGACATCGCCACTGTCGTCATCGTGCGTCAAGTGGCATCCACAGACAAACTCTCAACCTTACCTCCAACACCCATCTCCAACGCTTGCGTGGAACCTGAAATACGAGCGCAATGTCACTTTCCGATCCCCTTTCACTGGTTTCGACCGCCATTTCGCGGGCGGACATCATCCCTGACGTGATCCCTGACAAAACCCCTTTTTCCCCCGAAACGCTCCTCGTCGTAAAATGGCCCACCGGGAAGGAAGCCATGCTGGGCAACACACTGACGACGGTCGACACGGCCGATGAGCCGTCTGTGTCGTTCACGCCTATGCAGTCGTTTGCGGCGGCGACGGATGTTGGGTATACGCTCGTCATGACAGATCCGGATGCGCCGTCGAGGAGTGATCCCAAGATGGGACAGTGGCGACATTGGGTGGTGCGTATCCGAGTCCGAGTCCGAGTCCGAGTCCCTGGGGATGGGATAGCTGACGGGCATATTTGGTGTAGGTGACGGGACTCAAGGCACCTGCGTTGAGCGCGCTCGATACGGGTGATTTGAGTGTGCGCGTGACGAGGGCGGCGACGACGCCTTATTACCCGCCTGCGCCGCCTTGGGGTACAGGACCTCATCGCTATGGTGAGTATACGCGCGACGTTCCCCGTTCCCGCTCAACATGGCTCGGCAGTGTGTTTACTCTATCAAGAACCGAGTGTCGACTTTGTGATCCCCGCGGACGCGCATGAATGCAAGAGCGGGACCAAGGATCGGGCCAAGTGGGATGCGGCGCGTTTTGCGGAGAGGTATGGTCTCAAGCTGGTGGGTGCGAATTATTTCTTTGTGAGAGGAGACGAATGAGTTGGGTATGG
>JBBPNX010000608.1:1505-16446 GCA_038091155.1 Harrya chromipes | reverse complement strand
TCCGTGGCAAAACGTGGCTGCAATCCGTGGGGTCCAATGCGATAGTCTCAACGCTCTGTTATCGCGACCGATGGTTCCGAACAAGTCGTATGGCGATCCGCTCGTAGTCGATATTAGCTGGCTTCTGGAACGTATGCTCGAGATTGTCAGCGTACCAAATACGGTGGCGATATCGCTGGAAGATCCACAATCCATTATTAACCTGGATAAACGCAGGTCAGGATTTTTATTCGGGGTTGTCGATGTATACAATGTACTGACAGGTCCCAAGACACTTGTGCGACATCATCCTCCACACGCCAACGCTGTTCAGCAAACATGGTCGTTCCAGGGATGATGTTGACCGACGAGACTTTGAGCGCCTTAACAACATCGAAAAGGAAGTGAACGCGATTCACTTTGATCTTCGTGGTATCAAGGAGGAGGCACAGCGAGAAGCCCTCCAAGCCCAGATAAGTGGCTCTGCTTCCGCAAAAAAGGTCGTCCGGCCTTTCCAGCGCCTCGTCTCGCTTCAGCACGAGAAGAGCAAACGAGACAAGTACCTATACGATAGGCTAAGCAAAGACAAGAAGCAGGAGCAGTTGCGAATGGAACGGCGAGACGAGTACCTGAACAAGGTGATGCGGCCCCGGAAACCGATGACGCAGGCTCAGAAGCAGCATCGTCTAAAGAAGAGCTACTCGTCTGCGTTCTTCCAGTTGATGCGGCCCATTTCGAGCGCATTTACGGACCATACCTTGATTGCGAAAAAGTCGCCTGCGGAGCTGGATTTCACGCCTTCTGGGAAACCGTCGCTGGTGCTCTCCATCGTCGGTGCCAAAGTGGCCCAGTTTATCAACAATGAGAGGTCGTACATGTTCCAGCTGGACACGGAAGAGGGAGAGCAGTACTTGCTACAGGCGTTTTCGAGGCAGGAGATGACGCGATGGATAGAGACGATCACGAACGTGTCCAAGGTGGCTGCGAAGCGACGTCTGACGTACCTCGGTAATTCTCCCAAGCCTCAGTTGTCGGATCATATCATTGATCCTGTTGGGGTACCGTCGGCGTCCCGGGATCCTAATGCTGGTGGGTGTTGCGTGGAGTTTTGCGGCCAAGACAACGTACTGACGAGATGCTTCCTAGTCTTTGGCGTGGAACTGGGGTTTCTGCTTGAACGCGAAGCAGGTGGGGCAGATGTTCCACATGGCACGATTCCTTCTGTGATTGCGAGCTGTTTGGCGGAAGTCGAGGCCCGCGGGTTGAGCGAAGTTGGCATTTGTAAGTCGCTTTCCGTCTGGAGGCACTTGTTTTGAACGTTCATCTGTCCTAGATCGCATTGCGGGAGCGACGACTGAGATCGCCGCCCTCCGTGATGCATTCAACAGGGGTGAAATGCCGATTACGGAGAGCACGGACCTCTATGCGATTTGTGACTTGATCAAGTCATGGTTCAGGGTTTTACCTGAACCTGTGTTTCCCTCGGCGGCGTATTATGCCATCATCGAAGCAATCAGTAGGTCGATTGTTTCCCAATGTATACTCGTCCTGATCCCCCATATCGTTGCAGAGGTGGAAAATCTGCATGCGCGGTTATCGAGCATTCGAAGTGTTGTTCATGCACTTCCGAGAGCCCACTTTGATCTGCTGAAGCGCGTCGCTGAACATCTGGACAAGTACGTCTTTTTCTTGGGCATCACAGACACGCGTCTCATTCTTGCATCCAGAGTCACCGACTTTGAAGAACAGAATCATATGACGGCGGAAGCGCTCGCCATCGTCTTTAGTCCGAACCTGCTACGGGCACCCCAAAACGACTTTGCGCTCATCCTCTCCAATATGGGACATACGCACAAGCTTGTCAAGGCTCTCATTACTCATGTGCGTGGCTAGATAAAGGATACGAGTGTGACACTGACTCGCAAATGTAGTTCCATGTCATATTTGACGAAGATTACGAGGCAGAAAATGATGCAGAAGAAGATGTGGAAGCGCCGATCTTGGAGGAAGAAGAGGAAGAGGACATTCCTCCATCCCGATCGACACATACTGGGGACGAGGACTGATAAACCAACGATGGTGTTTTGTACTTGCTCATTCGGAGGCATCTTTCACATCTTTCTACATTGGTGGACACTCGTGTTGTGTTACTTTTTTATGGTCTTTCCTCGCCTCTCCTCCTCAGTCTGCGGCACATTTATTATGGACATGTACAATTTCCAACCACACGCACGCTCTTTTACTTTTCACTAGATCTCGTTCTCACCCTTCTTTTTTTTTTTCTTTCCCTTTTTATTGCGTTGGTCTTCATCCATTAGTCGAAACTGGCACAATTTATTATTGTACTGCAGTCGAGCTAAATCTGCCTCGTAAAACATGATACCTGTCTAATCATCCTCATCCCAGTTGCCTGCTTGCTGAGGTACTTTTGGTCCGCCAGCAGGCTTGCTCATGATAATGCTATCCACACTTAGTACCGAGACTGCAGCTTCCGTTGCAAGCTTTATAGCCCATGACTTGGCAGCTAGGGAGTCCAGAATCTTGTAATCGGTAGCTATCAGCGTACCGTCTCGTTCAGCCTAGCATGTTCCTGTGATGAGTGACGCATATACGCAAGTCAAGCAAGACGATCACCTCGACGTCGACACCCCAAGCCTCTCCGCCCTTTTGCTCGTGCTTTGCCCATAGCCGACTAAGTACCTCGTTGCCCTCTGCACCACCGAGTGCATTCTCTGCGAGTGTCCTCGGGACGACCTCGAGCGCGGTCGCATACCGCTTCACGGCATGCTGCGCGAGGCCCTTGAGCCCACTCCCATACGCGTCCACGCGCTTTCCGAGCTCGAGCTCCGTCGCCCCAGCGCCGGGCACAAGCCTCGGGTCTTTGAGCAACGACTTGATCACGTTGGCACCATCATCCACCGCGCGTTCAAGGTCGTCCAAATGGTTCGCGGTCGCACCTCTCAGCACGATCGTCGCCGTGTGGGTCTTTTCCATCCGGGGGTCGTACCCGGGCTCGTCCTGTCTGAGCTGCCTGAGGACAGTGACACGGTCGCCGCCGATTTCGGTCGTCTCAAAGACGTCGACGTAGCCGGCTTCTTCGGGGGTGGGCGTGCCGATGCGGGCGAGGGGGGTGGCGTTGACGACGCGGCTGACTCGGCGGAGGTCGAATTTGGAGAGGACTTTGAGGACGGCGATGTTGAATCTGTTGAGATAGTGAAGGGCGAGTTCGCCGACGGAGGATCCGGCGATGATGACTTGGACACCCGAATCGGCGATCTCTTTGAACATCTGGCATATGTGTTGGAGGGTGAGTGGGCGTGAGGGATGGAGAGACAAAAGGAAATGGACCTTTTCCATTTGTTTCTCCTCGTCGCGCGTAAAGTTGAGCATCTCGTCTGCGCTTTTGATGAGGACGGTACCCTTGGTCTCAGTTTGGGCAATATCGAGTGCCGAGGTGAAGACGACGACTTTGGCTTTGGTGACTTTCTTGATAATGCCCTCAGGTTCGCGACCGAAGACCATCCCTTGGACGACGCGGCTACCGGCGAGGCTTCCGCCCATGATTTTTACGACGCGGACGTTGTCCACGTTGAAGTTTTTCGGGTTATTTGGCATGACTGCTAGCGCAGCTTCTGCGACGAGCGCCGATAGGGTGTCTTCGAATCCATATTGTTTTGATGCGATGGCAGGCTTGAGTGCCTCTGCAAGTGAGGATTGCGTGAAGGGTGAGGGAAGGCTATATGTGGATAGACCTTGGGGTCGGTTAGTCGCCCGATCACGCGTTATTGGAGCAGACGCCACGCACTCTCCAGTTCGGCAAGGGCTTTCGTACAAGCAAGTTCATAACCTTTGATGATTTCGCTTGGGTGTAGACCCATGATGAGAAGGTGTTCAGACTTTTTGAGCAGTTCGCCTGCAAAGATGATTACGGTGTTGGTCGCGTCCCCCATCTGTGCACCGTCAGGATGGTGTAGCTTTGGTGTAGAACATAGACTAGACGGACCTCAGCTTCTTGGGCCTGCGATGCCATCACGAGTAGTTTGGCGGCAGGATGTACAACCTCGACCTCTCTGACGATGGTCGCAGCATCGGACGTGACGAACAATCGACCCAAGTGATTAATCAAGAGTTTATTACGACCTTTATCGCGATTCAGAGGAACGAACGGGGACGACGCACGACGTCCGACGCACCGTTTGGCCCAAAGCTCGTCCGTACGAGATCTGATAGTTCCGAAACGGCCTGGATGTTGCGCAGAACAGCGTCCTCAAGCCCTTGTAGATGCTGAAATGGCGATCGCTCAGTTGGTGAGCTGATCTATGGGCACGCCATCGTACCTTGTAGCCCTCCTTGAATAGCTGGACGTTGTTGGCTTTCGGTACTTTGAGCGACATGGTCGACGTTCACGATGCTGCGCGACTCAATCCTGGACGCGAGATCGCGAGGTAGCCAGACTTGGCGAAACTCTCACCTTGCCACCACCGCCACCCAACACGACATCTTGTGTCCGTTACAGTTCCACTTTTTGACAACGAAAACACTTGATTGGGCACTTTGGGACGTCTTTCGGACTTGGAGTCGACGAATTACAGGTGCTACTACCATGGTCCTCAAAATCCTGGGAGCGGTAGCAAACACCTTGTTACCCTCGTCATATTATGTGCATGCCTTTATATCCATCCTTGCGATCGTCGTCGTTCACGCCTTTGCACAAGGACGCACTACCAGCCGCGAGCGTGACATGCATGCGCGTGTAGTCCTCGTTACCGTGAGTCCGCATTTACCATTTCTCCCAAGTAGCCCTTTCATACTGGTTTCTCAGGGCGCTTTTACCCCTCTCGGGCTGACCCTCGTTCAAAATCTAGCCCAACGAGGTGCATACATAATTGCACTTTCCCCCAAACCAATTGACCATCCGGAGGTGGAGCTTCTCATCGAACTCTTGCGGTCGACAACCAAGAACGAGCACATTTACGCAGAAGAATGCGATCTGTCTTCATCAGCTTCCGTCCGCTCGTTCTGCACCGGGTTTATCACAGGGAAGGATACCCGATTAGATGCGATCGTCTTTGCACATGAATACCAGCCAATAGGCTCACTCCTTGCCTCTGACGACCCCGCAGAACTTGCAATGCGGCGTCGAGCATCCTCTTTAGCCACGTTCTTGATAATTACGCTTTTGCTTCCCGTCCTCTTAGTCGCGCCTGTGGAACGTGATATCCGCATCATCAATGTTGTCAACCCTTTCTATGCGGCTGCGTCCATAACGTATTCGTTCACCGAAGTACTTCCACCAACTGCGCCATTGTTCAAGCTGGAAGGCCGAAGGTCTTTGGAGACGGTCATCTTCATGCGCCACCTACAGCGTGTGCTGGATGCCCTTCCGTCTGGTGGTCAAGTGCCCAAAACAGACGAGACGACTATTCGCGTAGTGGGCGAGAAGGTTCAAAAGTCAAATATAGTCACTGTCACTGTTTGCCCCGGGATCAGTCGCGCAGATACCATCGCCACTCTTCTGAAGGCGAGCAGCACCCAAGCGCGACGGTCCATCCTCGGGACAGTCATGTAAGCTCTCGTTGAGCCTATTTACTCGCCAATATTGACAATCCACACTTCAGCTACTTCAGTGCGCAGCCGTTATTAAGATTATTGGCTAAATCGCAAACGGCGACGGTCCAGTCGATACTTCACGTACTCTTCCTTCCGACGCCATTCAAGAGCTCGCGGACTCTTGCTACTACGACTCCCACCGAGGAGGAGGTTCTGAAGGCGGGTGCTTTGTACCGGGAATGTGCCGTAGTCCATGTACGAATACCCACGCCTGATGGTTCCAGCGCTGAGGATCAGAAAGACGGGTCCATGCCGGATGATAGAGAATCGGGTGGCGTGCACCTGGGGCAATCCATCTGGGAGTCTTTCGAGGTTGCGCTGAAAGAGTGGGAAAAGACCATTCCATCTGAAAAGGACGCTGCTGGTAAAGATGTCCCATCCGTGGACACCCCATCTACCTCGTGGTATGGCTCTTCTATGGGGTTTCGCGCGCGTGCTCATCAGTTTCGACAGATTGGATAGCTTGAACACGGACTTGCAATTGTTACGACCTTGGACACATACGATTCATTGCTAGACCTCTTGCTCTGTCATTTAGTGACACTGTCACCGCATAAATTATCCAATCAACAAAAAACAAACTATCGGTAAATATAATTAAGCGATACCATAGATCAAAACGTCGTTCTCTACCTGTGAAGAGCTACGAATACTCTAATGGGAAGAATCAGGCTTCATCCCGCTCCAGCATATCAGCTACTGATTCAAGTGCGACCTTGGGCTTCAAGAGCGTCGTGTTCTTGTAGTCGATCACGTCTCCCTGTACCATTTTCTCTGACCTCTGCAGACCTAGTGCGGTCGTGCACAGTACGATGTTCTCGTCAGAGCTGTGCTCGCTTGATTCGAAATTGTCCATGAAGGTCTTGTCGAACTTCTCGCCTGACGCCGTATTTATGGGCCACAAATCGGCCGATGTCACCTCTTCACCCATCGCCTTGTTCAACCTTGTAGCCATCTTGACAATGTTGGAGATTCGTTCGCCAAACTGTTGCGTGAATGTGCGATAGGTGTCCTCATAGCTCTTCGTGCATCCTGCGGCAACAAGAATGATGACGAGAGTGTCGGAAATATGAGCAACCATCGTCCCGTGGAGATCAGCTTCCTGCAGGGCCACCTTTTGTGCGTGTGCACGTGTCAAGGCACGCCAGCGACCACCAACTGCCTGCGTTTCTACGGCGGCGTCGTCAGTGTAGGCCAGGCGTTGAAAGGATGAAATTAACCTGTTTCACGAATGTCGTTGTAGATCTCTGCCAGAGGCTGCTCGGCTTGGAGGCCGTCGAAATCCCAAGTCATCATGATCCAGCGTGAGAACTCGACGGTCGCACCCTGAAGTGCGATTTGCACGAGGAGCGGGTCCTCGCTGTGCAATACGGAGCCGAGCAAGTTCGTCAGGGTGGAACCCATGAGCTCGGTTATCCGGTTGCTGGCCTCCTTCATCTCGTCTGGGTGCGTTGGTGGCCGCGCAAAGTCAAAGGAATCAGAGATGAAGGCAGAGCTCTGGAGAATCTCGACATTGAGAGCGTCGACGAGGGAGATGACTTCAGCGCCGGAGAGCGTGTCAGCTTTGGTGAGGTAGACCTGAGCCACTTTCAGTTCGCGGGTGCGAGCCTCGAGGAGAGTGGTGAGTTCGTCGTGCTTTGTCTGCAAGTGTTGGAGCTCGTTCCGGAGGTTCCTGAGCTCAGCGTCCTTGGTCTCCAGCTGACGCTTAAGGCCAGCAAGCTCCCCGCTCAGACGTTGGTTCTGCGAGAGGGCTTTACCCTTGTCATCCTCTTCACGACGCAGGGCCTGTTGCGCCGACGCCTTGTCCTCTTTCTCCCGTTTGAGCGACTGCGAGAGCGTGGCGGACTCGTCGACGGCTTTCTGGTGGGATGCCTTGAGCTGGGCAACTTGCTCTTTTAGCTGTCGGTTTTCGTTGGCTGACTCGTCCAAAGTCTCCTCGAGCTTTCTTATCCGCTCCTCTTGAGCCCTCTCCCTCTCCTCCCTCTCTTTTGACCTAAAACCAGGGAAGAAGTCATGAAAGATTCGTTGGAGCGTGCGAGGTGACATGAAGCGCCAGAAGATCCAAGGTAGACCCGCGAAAGCGATAGGAAAGACCCAGTATTTTGATGGTGTAAACGCAAACGTCGACAAGCTCATAGCGACTCCTGGTTAGTTCAGGCTCGCGACGAGGTGGTAGCAACGATCATCGTCGGGCATTTGAAGCGCTTGGGTTATTTGGTACGGCCATGTGGCGGGGGTGCTATAGAGGCGTGCGTATGCCTCGTGTCCGATTCAGACTTGGAACCATCGCCCTTCAAGTTCGTCAGGAAGCCGCACCTTCCCCCTGGGAACAGAGACGCCTCGTTGTGTTGGCGTTTTCTTGCAGTTTCGGAAACCGTAACGGTACACCTCGCGTAATTCATCTTATTTGGTGCGCGTTGCTGGGTGTACTCGGCGTAAACTCTTCTCTCATATCAGTCACCATGCTGTTTGATAGCGCGACTCCACCAAGCAGATTGGAGACGATAATGAATGCCGTTCTGAACCTTGACTTTCACGCTTGCAACGCGTTGATTTCAGATAAAAAGCCGGCGCTGTGGGACGTGGCCCACTTTTCGTTTGCCTGAGTCGCCTTACGCGCATGCCATTCTGTCTCATAGCGACGCCAACGAGCAAGATTACGTTACAAACCTAGCCGCCCCCTTTGCTCATCATTCAGTTCTTCGAATGATGCTCCCACGAAAACCTTACCAGGGTCGTTTACGTGGGCTTGTGGTTGCCTTTGATGTCGGAACAACTTATAGTGGTGTGTCGTACGCTATTTTGGACCCAGGCGAAGTCCCAAAGATACAAGGCGTGACGAGGTGCGTCTTCCCGAGTCCTCGTGTGAGACCACGTTTATGCTCGAGGCTGACGGAGCTGAACGCTTCCAGGTATCCGGCACAGGAGCATGTAGGCGGTGATTGTAAAATACCGTCTATCATGTATTACGATCAACACGGTACTCCTCGTGCCTTTGGTGCGGAGGCACTGCAAGATCACATCATTGAACAAGCCGAGGACGAGCAATGGGTCAAGCTTGAGTGGTGCGTGTTTGGTGTTGACCGTCCATTTGATCTGATGCGGTCGGTTGATACCTTGCATAGGTGGAAGCTACACCTGCGTGCAAAGCATCTAGCTGCTTCTCATATCGCTGACGATGACCTTCCTCCGATTCCATTTGGAAAGTCGGCTGTTGACGTGTTGGCGGATTTCATGCGTTACCTATTTTATTGTACGCAAAAGTACATCGAGGACTCGCATGGCGTCAACCTGTGGAAGTCGGTCGAGAACCATATCGAGTACGTGCTCACGCATCCGAATGGGTGGGAAGGACCACAGCAGAAACAGATTCGATGCGCTGCCACGTTGGCGGGGCTCGTTTCGAGTTCGCCCGAGGGGCAAGATCGGGTTCATTTGTTGACCGAGGGTGAAGCCAGCTTGCACTTTTGCGTATCGAATGTCGTAGCGTCGGAGGCGCTGTCGAGGATCCCTATCGTTCCCTCTGACCATACTGGGCAAGAGGAGGAGCAACCACATCAACGGGGCGTCGTCATTATTGATGCTGGGGGAGGAACGATTGATTTAAGCGCGTACTCGATGAGATTGTCCCCGGTGTCGTTCGAAGAGATCGCACCTGCTGAATGTGAGTACACGGACAGGACTGTGGACGTCTCTAACGTTGCAATCACCAGGTCGCTTACAAGGATCCGTGATGGTTACGCGGAGAGCTGCTGCTTTTCTCAGAAGTACGTTCGAAATCACTTTGCTACTATTTTCGCGCTTATGACCCTTCACAGGGAGATTGGAAGGTTCAAGATATGGCAACCCAGAGATATTGAGACAGATGACAGAGGTTTTTGACAAGACGACCAAGCTCCGCCTTCGAAACGCTGAGGATCCTCAGTACATAAAGTTTGGTACTGTCCGCGATAAAGATCCGCAGTATGACATACGTTCAGGCCAGCTCCGGCTCTCCGGGTAAGTTCAGTTTCTCCGATCAAAGTTCAGATGTTGATATCCGTTCCAGAAAGATTGTCGCGGATCTTTTCGAGCCATCTATCAGAGAGATCGCCGATGCCTTCAAAAAGCAACAACAAGCGTCGTCGACTCCCATAACGGTAAGGAGTACGTCCTTGGCTTACCGCACTCGTCGTTTGATGCCTTTCAAGTCTGTCTTCCTTGTAGGGGGCTTTGCCGCCAGCGAGTGGTTATTCACGAGTCTCCGAAGACATTTCGATGCCATGAACATCACCCTCTGCCGACCCGATAGTCACGTGTATGTTCTCTGAGACAATGTACAAACCGAAACAGTGACTAACCTCAAGATCAGGAACAAAGCTGTGGCGGACGGTGCAATATCTTATCAACTCGACCACCTTGTCTCTTCTAGGGTCGCAAAGCTAACCTATGGTACCGAATGTAGCGTACCGTACAACCCGTCCGACATGGAACATCGTACGAGACAAAAGAACATGTACCGTGGGCCATCTGGGCAGTTGGCCCTTCCAAACGCCTTTGTTTCCATCCTAACAAAGGTGAGCTCATGGTAATGGTGTGGTGCCACCCCTGGCACTGACTCGGAATACGTCAGGGCACACGTGTTGCTGAGGAACAAGAATTCCAAGAGACTTTTGCCATTCGTCGGTCGACCCAGGTGGCGTGCAACTCTTTGGATATCACCATAACATCCTACAGAGGACCCTCGGATCAGCCGATATGGATGGACAGCGAACGAGGCACGTCGTAACTCCACGGTTTGTTTACGTTGTCTGAGCTGGTATGTCGCAGAACAATTCTCGACATTGTGCACTGTGCGCGCGGATACTACCAAACTGGCCAAATCGCTTTCGTCGAGACGATCCGCCGAAGGATCATCGTACTACGTGTTGGAAATCAAGGTAATCTTGTTGTTCGGTCTGACGGAGCTCACCGCACAAGTGAGCTGGATGGAAAACGTGAGTGTCTGTGCATCATTAGAATCCTCGGCTCATGTCGACAATCGTACAGGGGGTAGAAGTTCGGTAAGTTTCTACACTAACTTGAGTAGTGCGGCTGATCAAAACGTGCCGTAGGACCCCAGCAGCAGTGGTGTATGATGATCCAGCGTGACAGGCGAAGGATGTGTACATAGTGCGACGTACCTGCCGATTCACACTGATTGAAATTGTAGTAGTAGTGCCAGCAATGGTTTCACCACGATCTTTGATTGATCATCCACTCTCGCCTCAAGTCCATCTTGCAAGATCATACTGCCGGTCGAAATCCCCGCAGCCATTCTTGGGAGCTGTTGGTATGAATATAATGAGCGGCATAGCAGGATCAGAATGACGGGAACTCAAGTGGACCTAGCAACCAGGGACTCTAATTTCGTCAGCAGTATTAGGATGCAGGTGTTCCACGGCCCGAGAGTGAGCCACCTGCCAGTGGCACTGGCCGCTTCGCTTACTATCTTGACTATGATAGTACTCTAACTTATTCTGGAAAGACGGACAGTGTAGGATATCGAATACGTGCTTGCACAGATCTTCATATTTTGAAAAATATTCTTATGTTGGGTTCCTGAGTTCCTGGCACATAGCAGCCCTTCACCAGGTTCGCTGGTGCTGTGACGTGCTGGATGGCTCGAGGGCAAATGCGCTCCAGTCATTAAATAATTGGACTTTAGTGATGCGGAACACGCCACTTCCTGATGAGTCTGAGGATGGGCGCGTCCAGAAGGTTGAAATGGTTCTCCAGAATGGTACCTTGTAGAGTCTATGGTTTAGGCGTTCCAGAGTCGTACCGCGGTGAGGCCCGACAATGTGAATCAGGTAGTACTTACCAGCGCTAGCTTCCTAAATCGCCGATTCCCACGCCGGAGTCATGTGCACCGCATGTAAATTTCTCCGATTAAAAACATACTTGCCACCATTATGCATGATGTATACAATTTCTCGGTCACATCCACAACTTTACTTGAAACAAGAAGATGACCGCTCCGATACAGTCGAGGTGGTGGTGGTAATGTTTTGAAGAGTGTTTTGAATCGAGGTCAATAGCGTGGTACCCAAGTTACGATGTTGAATACGAATGGGAGATATGAAGAGTAAAATGAATACGTTGGTTATGCTTTCGCACACAGCATTTGATCTAACTTGCAGCACGTCGGGGTCACTAGGCACTGGCGTCTAATGCTTCGGGTGCATCATGATCTGGTGACACGACCATGACCGTGCATCGTAGGTGCTCATAAATCTCTCCACCACAAAACTGAGAGAATATGCCGAAAGTTCTCCCGTCACGGGAAGGTGTTCAAGTCCACTTCCGATCGAAGCAAACCTAGTGATTGTTCGCCCCCCATATGGCGGTGTAACGATGGACGCAGTGCGGCGTAACCATTTTACATCTTGACACCGATAACCCGGATCAGAAATAGAGCCAACTTCTCATGGCACTGCCAGGGCAGACGCATCAGAGATGCAGTTCATAACTTGAAGAACCTGGGCAGGGTACAACATCAGGAAATCCGTTCACGTCCTATGTCGTCCCTCGCCAGTGAGACAGTGACGCTACCCTACAGCGCACAGTATGGCGGGAGCATCTCCCTTGTTGCGAACACATTCGTATCGGGCATCTCGTGGGGTTTCATGACTTTTATGTATGCGGTTTGCATGCACAGCCTCATCAGTAGTCTTCGTTCTGCAAAAGCGTCCAGAAAGACTGCCTTCTTGGTTGTCTGGGTCACCGTATTATGGACCCTCTCGAGCATTTCGACGATAGTAAACGCATCCTGCACGCTCTATGCATATTCCTGGAAACTGGACTTCCCTGGAGGTCCCCTTGTCTACTTGCTTAGCATTCAGGGCCACCCCGTTCCAGCCCTGGCATACCCAACCTATTTGTTGACGATGTGGGTTGCGGATGCTATGATGGTGAGTCCCCAACAGGCTTCGGGCTGCTTGTCTGATCATCAGGCTGGGGTAGTTATGGCGGCTCGTCGTTTGTTACAAAGGTGTTCACTCTTTGACGCGTGGCTTGGTAGTTTGTTTTATGTCCCTGATCTACGCTGGTTCCATCGGTCGGTTTCTCCGGGTTTTACATCTGCGAGGTGAAGCTGACCCTCATTCAAGGTACTGGATGTTTCACAATGGTGTTAAGCAGTTCCGATCAAACACTGTTTTCGACCCTCTCCAAGAGATCTGCCATTCCGTGTATCGTCCTGTCTATGATATTGAACGTCTTTGCGACGGCTTTCATCGCGATCCGACTACTGGTGTACAAGAGGCTCATGGACCGAAACCTAGGTATGTCGTCACTGCCCAAAAGGACGCTGCGTTAGAGCTGAGCGTCTTGTCAGGGAAAAAGCAAGTCCAGGAATCTCCATACGTGAGCATCGCAGCAATGCTTGTAGAGTCGTCAGCCCTCTATGGAACGTGGTCGCTGGTGTTCATTGTCGTATATGCGCTGTGCGACCCAGGTCAATACATCATGCTCGCGACGCTTTGTAACGTTCAGGTACGCCTACATCATCTGGAATATGGACAAGCTGCCGAGACTTCTGATTGACAGGTCATTGCGCCCCTTCTGATCGTCTACAGGGTGTCCAGAGGAACGGCTTGGGAGGAGACGATTTCTGTCAAGTCAACTTCTGCACCCACGAAGCCACGACACTATGACAATCAGGGAGGCTCGGACACAATTGTCGTCATATGCAGATCAGAGCAACAGGTATCATGGGACTCGGGTTTACAAACGGTGTCCCCTGATCCTTCGCAAGCCGAGTGCAAGGTGACGCGTGTATGATGCTTGGCACATCATGACGCATGATGGCGCAAAAACAAACTTTATGTCTTAACGACGTCCAGAATGAGTATGAACCCAGTGTACTACTAGTATGGATATCGATTTGTGTCCTGAGTTGCCAACGAATAACAGCAGGTATGTCTCAAATGGATTCTAAGATCTCAACACTATACACTGTGCATGCGGATGCTACCAAATTGGCCAAATCGTACCCGCCGGGACGATCCGTCGAAGGATCGTTGTGTTACGCGTTGGAATCAGAATGATCCCGTTGTTAGGATCGACGGAGCTCACAGCACAAGGGAGCTGGACGAAAAATGTGATTGTCTCTACGCATCATCGGAATCCAGTAGTTTCGCCATCATCTTTGGTTGATAATCGATTCTCGCCTCGTCTGTCTTGCAGGACCGTGCTGAGAGTGAAGATATCGACCTCCCTCGTGGCCGTTCTTCGGAGCTGTTTGTCTACGAAATCATAGATGAGAGACCATAAACATCGTGTACACGGGCATGCGCAGGATAAAAATGTGAATAGCCTATCTTCAAAAAACTAAACATGGATCATGAGCACAGTAACAGATCAGAGTGACCAATACCAGTAGCTTGAAGCGTCACCAGTATTTTAATGGCACGCTATACTATCTTCAATTTGAATGTCGCCATGTCGATTGTGGCACAATGAAAGGGCCTGACATTTCGTGATCTCGGAGTAGTCAGCTCTCAAAAGAATTCGTGCGGGAACGTACTACTGCTTTTCTGAGAACCGTTGCATCCTGGCAAAAGTCGGAACCCACGTATAATGTGGTCATCCTACATTTTAAATCTGTCAAACGGTCTTTGACCAGAGTCCATGAAGGTCCACTGTATTTAAGTAATTTAAGCCTGAGGAAACGGTACCAGTGGGGAAGGTTGAAATGAATCGATGAATGGGCCCGTTGGTGTTGGTACGTTAGTGTTGCTCCAGATTGTACGGCGCTGCGGGGACGATGTCGATATGATTGAATCGTTACTGAACTCGACCATTCCTAAAATTGCGAGTAGTGGCGCCACAGCCCACCACAGCCACTGATGCGAGTCAGAGTCTCGACTACGTCCTGTACAATTCTTGTCTCTAATTGAAACAAGAGGACCCTTATTGTGTGACTGCGCCGATACAGTCAAGCCCGGTGGTGGTGGAAAATATTATGTCGAGAGACATCTGAATCGATGTCAACAGGTACCCAAGTTGCAATTCAAGAATTTAATTATTTAATTGCCATGGATGCGATGGGAGATGAGAGGTAAAAAACACTTTGATCGATTTTCCATATGACCTAACTTGCTGTCGTACCCACTCGCCATCCAGTGAAAGTTGCGGTCGGCCATCATGATTTGATGTTACGGCCGTGTAACGTAGGAGGTGCACCTTTTCAATCTAGCGCCTACGTAACTGAGAGAATATGTTCAAAGTGCTTTTCCTCAGGTGTTTAAAGCCACTTCCGATCGAGGCGAACCCGGTTCAATCCGCCACATGATGGTAAAATGATGGGCGCAGTGTGGCCGCGGCGCAA
>JBBPNX010000607.1:0-16451 GCA_038091155.1 Harrya chromipes | reverse complement strand
GGTCCTCGTGGCCCGACCGCGTTTTGCAATGAACCAGTGCAAACGATCCGTCAACACGGCTGCGCCAAGTTCACCCCTATGTCGCGAGGTACGTTGGAGGTGTCTAGGTCTACCACAAAAATATTACAGAAGAAATTAAGCGCGGGTATCCTAGATTCCAGAGGAAAGTATTACGGGAGGCTCGACTCTAGCCTTGGAGGTGGAATGATTGCGCTTGAGTTATCGGATGTCTGTCGGACATTCTAGTGGCCCATTTTTTCTGAGGTTGACGTCAAGAAGACTTTCAAGACTCGGCTCTTGGTGTTCCTTGCGCTTTTGTCCGTATTGATATTATTCAGTGGAAGCTGTGTGTGCGTTAGGGGTTATTTGTCACTGTTTGTGTGTGGTTCACCATTGTTCCCGTTGTTCTTGTTCTGCGAGGAGGGCCAAAGCGACGAGTCTCATTCTTGTCCTCTTTCACAACGTTCTCTCTCTCTCATCCCTACCTTTCTTATTCTCAATCCCAACACACTTTTTTTCTACACTTTTTTTTGCTGGACGATGTTGATGAATCAAGTTCTCGACTCGTCCGATTCGCTGCGCGACCTAGACAACCGCTCCCGCCCAGCCAAACCACTCAAACGTTCTGCCTCAGTCGCGTCTCTACCAACCCCTCCACGCACCCATCACAAACGATCTCGATCGCGCGCGCGTTCTTCTGCGTCCCACCATGATTCCGATGGCAGTGGTAGCGCCTCCGAGTTGGACGACAACCTCGATGGTGGTTACGCTGCACGTATCAAGCGAGCCAAGACGAATCACATCAGCCAAGAAATGAACGATAATGACGACCAGTCCGAAGACGAGAATCCGAATCGCAAAAAACGTCGCACGCTTGGGGTCCTCCCCGGGTACGACGAAGAAGACGAGGACGAAAACGCATTTTGGACCGGACGTGGTGGTCAGTCTTGTGGTGACAAGCAGGAGAAGGTGGTGGCACAGGCGGACAAGACGGAAGAGAGCTCGCCGTCGCCTGCGGTGCTCCGCTATCGTGTCAAGGCCCCCGTGTCACCACCACCGTCCAGAAGGCAGCCGTTGGTTTACCCTGCACGCGCTTCTTCTGTGGAACGCAATGATTCTTCAAAAGGATCAGGCTCCATTGTTCCTGTGACTCCGCCACGCAAACTGTTCCTTCGTGCTCCCTCGCCTTCCGCGTTCAAAACTCCCACGAAGTCTCAAGCCACCGAAATCTGGCCAAAACGTGATTCGCCAAACAACCCCTTCCTTGTTGAGTCGAAGGAAAAGGTCAATTTACGCTCAGATTGGGATGGTAGCGACGATGAGGAAGTTGTTGGTGAAGCCCTGGTACGGGAAGGGACACCCACTCCTACGCACGAGGAAAGGCCGACGATCACATATGTTTTGTGAGTACCACCGTATATGCAGGTATAATTAGCCTCATCCACCATCGTTCCAGCCGTGGGCAAAAGGCAACTTTCCATAACCCTCTTCACGGACTCGCCCCCGAGGTTGTCGCGGCCTCGAAGTTACCCATCAACCACCCGGACTTTGAAGCCGCCGAGGCATGCCCTCCAAAGAGACTGTTTGTCTCTACCGGAAAGCGAAAATCCCGGGATCGTAGTCGCGAGGGCACCTCCGTGGAAGGCGTCAAACGTACCAGAGTCCAGCAGTCGGAAGGCGACCGCGAGACCTCGGAAGATGAGCAAAGTGGCACCGGGACTGAGTCTCGTGAGAAACCTTCTATTGATCACGGTGTTGATGTGAAGACCGTCAAACCTGTTCGCGAGGCTTCATCGGGTTTACTCGACATTGAGGAGCTACAAAATGCCCGTGAGGGGCGCGAGCGCAGAGAGACGGTGGCAAAAATCCGTCTTGCCCCCAAAGATGGCCTGCGCGCCGGTGCTATCTTCACGGAACGGGATGAACCTGCGCGCCGAGCCATGGGGCCTCTTCGGAGCGCATAAACTTCATTGAAACTTTGGACATTAGTTCTTTTCTACCTTGCTTGGTTGCGTTTCGCACACCTCTTCATTCCTTCTTGTTCACATACGTATCTCTTGTTTTTCTAACTGTGTATTACTCTTGCGATACCTTAACCTAGCCTTGCGCACATCTCGAAGACGCCTAACAATTCTGGCCCTATTCTTGCCTCCTTTCTTGCGATGCCCCTACCACGTTTACTACTATCTCCATGTCCCCACATGTACCATCTCAACTATCATTTGTTCCATGTTTCTACCTTCCCCATATACTTGCAGTTACGAAGCTGCCATAGGATAATTCAAATAACACGTTCATTGACTTCACATTACCTGCTAGTAGTGCTACGATGCTAACCAGACCAGCTAAACACATCAAGTCCGTGCAATCGACACCTTTTGAGAGAGGTAGCCGTCTCGGTTGAAGCTATTCACCTCGTTCATTGGATGACATGCGAAACGCTTTGTTCTCGATCTTGTTACAGCCGTACAGATTGTGTACCTGAAAAGGTCGATCGTGACCCGTGATGCATGTTGATACATTCAAACCACGGTGTGGTCTCGACAACACTGTGCGAGTTGGTCGTTGGACGCGAAGCTCCCGCGAACGTGCGTCAGAGCACATGCTGACGGTTGACATCTTTAGCGAGTCCAGACTCGAAGAGTCCTTCAAAGTTTGCGCCCGGTGAAGCGACGCACGTTCCATCGAAGCCGTGTTCGTACAAGACCCGTGACGGCGTTGCGAACTCGAAACCCGAAACGAAACACGTCCTGTAACGGCAGATCCCGAGTTACAGCGAGGGTACCAACACGGAGGGTTCGAGACTAGCGGGAACCACACGCATGGCGTTCCGAGTAGTTCGTCTGACGCGGACGAAAAAGGGAATATATATACGAGTAGGGGGGTAGTATGGAAGACTGCCTAACGTCAAGTTAAATAATCCACGGGCAGGGCATATGACGGAGCGTGTATGCTTCTGAATTTTTAGTCTGTCTCTGTCTCTCGTTCCTGGGTCACCGTACGCGGTTGTTATCATATCGAAAAAACCAAGCCGCACGGGGACCTGTTGTCGTGATGCTGGCGTCGGGAGAGGGGTAAAAAGCGGGGAACCGATAACGGAAGGCTTGAGATGCGGCAAAAGGTAGAAAGAAAAGAAAAAGATGGAGGCGAAAGATCATTAGGCGTCAACTGCCAGCTTGAATGAAAAAGCTGAAGCGATTGATTGTGGGACGAGGCCGTGGTTCGTGTTTGGGACCGTGGTATGCTCTGAACCGGTGCGCTCATGCGCCTTTAGCAGCACGTTTTTCGGCGAGCTCAGCGGCGAGAATAGCGTCTGGATCGCGACCTGCCACCTCAGGAAGGAGAAGGGTGAACGCTGCGTGGGTTTATCATGAGCACGGTACCGTAAACGACAAGCCGGTACCAGATCAGATGATCCGAGCAGGACGGCTACTCACCGGCACCGAGAATGCAGCACGCGAAAAAGACTGTCGAGGAAGTACGTAAGTTCACCGAATCAGATTGCAGCAGCACGCGGGCAGAATTGTCAAGTGTGGGAGAAAGTGATGGACTTACTCCAGAGGACGGAACCTGTCCCGATGTGGCTGGAGAGGGTGTTGAACACGAGGGCGGAGATGATTGCGCCTGCTTTCCCACAGGCAGCAGATATACCGTGTGCAAACGCACGGTACTTTGTGGGGAAGACCTCGACCGGGTAGCACTGCAGTGCCGTCCATCTCAGCGACAATCGTGAAAGAGTTGGGGATAACTTACGAATGTCGTACTGACGATCGCCCAAAGTGTCGTGAGTGGAAACCATAAGATAAACCATAGGTCAACTCACGAGTTAGCTCCAAAGTTGAAGAAGAACTGGGCACGGGATGGGGTCAGTCCTCCACATTTAGGACATAAAACGTCTAGACATACCTGCAGGAGTGTGAAGCAGACGATGGACGCTGTGTGGTTGTGTTTGAACTCATTGAACTTGCCAGCCAGAATGCCCACTGACGTCGCAATTAAGTCGAGCTCACGCTAAGCGGACAGTCAACGACTTACAGAACAAGGCCGCCATGAGGAATCCCTGCAATTGGATAACCTTGCGGCCAAGCTTCTCGATGGTCAATACCGTGACATAGTAACCTAACCACAGTAGAGGGTACGGATCAGAAATCGTATTGGTAGGCGGCATCAGAAAACCAACCGGGCACGAATCCGAGCACATTAATGATGATGTTTCCAATAGCGAGGTCGAAAAGATTTTGCCACGGTGTACCCGATGTACCAGCGTATCCGATAGCGTTAAGCACGACATTTTGGTTGAGGTTGATACCGTAGAACCTATGATTAAGTAGTCCTTAACATCGTTTCCCCGCTTCCGTATGGAGAAATGACTCACGCAATGTCCAACAAAAACCAACACATAGCAGTTCCGATAAGAATTTTAGCATGGCGCCATTCCGACATGTATTCCACGAATTCTGATGACTTGTCAAACATCAATCATGCGAGTCTGATAATTATGCTTACCCTTAAAATGGGCCTTTTTCGCGGGTTGAGCGTCCTGTGCACCATCTTCCGATCCACTGGGTGTGACTTCAGCAGCGGCGTCCTTTTCCTTCATGTAATCAGTATCGTTCGTGCGCTGTGCCTCCTCATAACGCTTTGATTCGGGGAGCGTCAAACGTTGGTACAGTGTGCTGAAAGCAGGCACAAGCGAGAAACCGATAACAATTCTCCAGACTGGGCGATGGACAATTGAGTCCAAGGTGAGACGATAAATAAACTGTAAGAATACTCACCTCCATCCACCTTGGATGTTTCATGCAAGTCATTCATAACATGCTTGTAGCACGCGAGAACGGTGATGACGACCAAGCTTCCAACCAAGCTTCCCCAACCCTGGTTGGCAAAGATGTAGGTCAGGAGGGTCCCGCGTTTGCGAATCGAGGCCCGATCACTAGTGACTGAAGCAGACATAGGGTAATCTCCTCCGACACCCACGCCAAGGAGAATGCGGAACATCGATAAGTAGATCAGGGCACCATTTGGGGTTAGATCATCTTTGAAAAAAGTCGTTCTCATGCTTCGATGGATACGGGGTATACGCACTGGTTGGGCACGAGATACAGAGGATGGTTGCCACGATGATCAACATCAATTCCTTGCCATCTTGAATAGGTCAGTGTTTCATTCACTCCGAGGACCGGAGCGAACGCTCACAGACGGTTTTACGCCCAACAGCGTCCGCAAGATAACCTAGAATAGAATTCATCAAATGCTGTGAAGACAAGCAAAAGAAGTCGACCCTACCGAAACCAAATTGACCAATTACACTGCCAATGTTCGCTGAAGCCTTCAATAGGCCTCCAAGGTTGGTGGGAAGAGTCTTTCCTCCGTACAACCTGTATTGCAACATGCTTGAAACAGGCTGGAATGACATTGAAAATCAAGCAATTGTTGTGTGATGCGGGGGATCAGCTTACGTTGATAATGAATAAATCATAGGCTGATCGCGCTCAGTGAGAGTGGATATTGGATGGGAAAATGATGGTAGACAAACCGTCCAAGAAGAAACCAACCTGTGGAAGTGCGATATATCGTCAGGATGTTGTTAAAATCCAGGCGAAAAACTCACACCAGTGATGCCCAACAGTTTAACCTCTGGCCAGGTTAAGAAATACGGGGGCTTGTCCTGTCTGTCGTGCTCGTGAACCTCGAGAGAGGAGCTGTGATTTTGGCTGGCCATAGCAGCTATGGGGAAGGAGGGAGGGGATAGGTATAGGGTTGATAAACGAGCCGGCCGGTGGAACGAGGAAAAGTGGAGACTTATATCCGGAAGGGCAGCAAGGGCTAGGCTTTACGTGTTCGACACAGCATGGACCACGGTGCATTCGGTTGACCGGCATATTTCACTCAAGATTGGACTGATAGAGGAACGTTCGAGATTCGCGACAGACTGCTAAAAGCGGGTTAGATCGTCATGGTAAAGGGCAAATGATCCATACGGTTAATGGCGGGACTCCGAGCCAACAATGATAAAACCGGACGCATGCGTCTGTTGTCAAGCACTTTTACTACCTCTGCACCGCAATCGCGTTCAACCCGCGCCCTCAGGCTGCTGTCCGATCATGTCCGACTGTCAGAACATGTCACTATTTTATGATCTGCCAGCGCACACAAGGCTGGATGCGACGTTTGGAAGTAAGTTACGATGGCATCAAGCGACGAACGTTGCCTGTAAAAGCGTGGGACCAAATTTACAGTACCTTTTGCCTTTGTGCAGACAGTATTGGACCAAAAAGTTTATTTCCCGCTACCTTTCGCTCACTCTCAACAGCTAACAACACAATTTGTCATTTACCCTCAATCCAGCGTCGTCAGGCTGGGCATCGTCCTCATGGTGTGTATTTTCAAACTTCCTTGCGACTAATCCGGACTTCAAGCGGGATGAAGATGGTCCGTGCCTCTCCGCCGCTCAACTATACTTTTTTGGTCACTGGCCAGGCCGTGGTCACTTCAGTTCACGTGTTTGACGTGACGACCGGGTTCATTGCAGTCGACTTGGTCTGAACGACGATCAAACTTCATTTTCCAGTCACGCGACCGGGAGGAACCATTCCCTTGACCCACAAATAACGCGGCTCCTGATCCGTGGATTCAGAAAACCACCGTTTTGATGTCCCTCGAGTCGGCATTTCCTTGCCATGCCAAGTAAGTTCTTTCTCATCTGTGTGCTAATCGCGGGGCAAGGGTTCGGATTTCGAGTTCGAGCGTTTTTCAAAGATGTGTCACCATTCCCACCAGTGGCTCAAAGCGATTGACTAACCGTCTTACGGCAAGGTTGTTCGATCATGTAGTCCGAAAGGCAGTGCGAGCTAGGCAGCAGACTTCATCGATCCTGTGGATTTGTTCATCGCCATGGTATGTACCTCGTGCCAACGCATACTATAAGGTACGATATGATACAGCAAGTATTTGCGTACTCGCGGAAGAATTCGACAATAGTGCCTCCGGCGCACGAACCTGAGGGCGACGTACATAGTACTTTGGCGGTATGAGCCTAGAAAGATCCTGCACGGTGCCTGTGCGGCGCGGGTATGATCCAGACGACAATACCTGCTCACACTAGCATCTTATATGCAGAACGTGAATGTGACTTTCGCTAGCGTCAATTGTCAACACTAGCACTGATCCAATCGATGAACGTTTGTGTTTCTTATCCCCTATTGGCCGGCCACTTCGCCGGTTGCTAAATAAATCAATAGAAGCCCCTCGTCCACAGTACTATCACCAACAATAAAGAATCATCAAAGATACGGCAAATCCCATCACATGGTCCGCCCGAATGTTACACACGTGCGTTCACTTCGAGAACCAACCACAACACATCTGCCTCCAAGGGACCTGGGATGATGAGTCCGTACAGACTATAATGATACAGTTAAATGCAGCGAGATGCGCCCACTCCATTTTTGGTGCGCGTTTCAGAAACCCGGGACCCACCGAGATTCCTGATCCTCGGTGGTTGTGCGAACAAAGCAAATACTCGCAAAATGATCGAGAACGCACTGAATTACTTTTTGACAAACTTTCTGAATGTCGTTGGCAGTGGCAAACAGTGTTGTCATTCCACGGTGGAGTACTCTGTCTTACATGGACTATGTACCCTCGTCAGAGATCGTGCATGACATTGAGCGCCGCGGGGATTACTTTCATCCTAATTTCCGAAAGTCTATCAGGATGTACTTTAGCCGCCAAACCCCGAGGGGTCAAACAGACATGACAACGAATGACATTTGGTCGATATTAAATCGAGAAACGTTGGTGTAGCATACGATCGAAGATCTTTGAATCCTGCACGTTCGTGGTCGGGCGATCACGCGATAGCGTCTAGGATGAAAACGAAGTTATGTTTCTGAAGCCCGACTTGCGTGTCTGCAGGCGGTCTTTTGGAGTCAGACCCGATCGATAGTAGGAAGCGTGTGGATTGTCAGTGAGATGGCATGTCACAGTGGCAAACGTGGACACTCCACCATGCAAGTCAGTTAACATGATCTGATGAATACGTATCCAGTAGAGGCATTTACAGGAAGTTGGATCAATCTGTCAGGCTAAAATCAGTCCCTCAGACGCAACGGGGGGCTGTGACGATGTTTCGCGTCAGGTTCCGGTGCACGTCGGGCTTGCCATGCGGGTCGTTTACCCAGAGATGACGCAATCAAGAGGACATCAACCGACCTTCAAAGTCCATCCAATCCTGTCGATGCCACGTAGATGACCACTGGCATAAACCTTCCATATGTTCATTATACTTATGGATAATCGAAGTAACCGCTTGCGAACCGTCACCCTTCGTTCGTTCTGCATCAGTCGGAGGGAGTCGAACGATTCGAAGGGCATAGTGGGCCGACTGTGCCGAAATTGTAACTCCAAAACCGGATAGCTCGTAGCCAAGGAAACCATTTTGAATTCTGAAGTTCCAATGAAACGGGTCTACATCCTGGGAGTTCAGAACGTTTATCATGATCATGCGGAAAACGCACGTCGACTTGAGCAAGCTCTCCGGGAAACAACCGGAGAGGACCCGCCAACTTGCAACACGCATGCCACCATATGGCATACTCTGTCTCGCCTGACCTCAAGGCCCGAATTCCGGTCTTTCATGCACATGGGTACTCCACAGTATCTGCCATCTCCTCGGCCTGAAGGAAACCCTTCTTTACTACAACACCACTCGGCATTTATAAAAGATTGTGATGCATACGCTTTTGCTGGCCCAGGGGGGGAAGATGCTTGAAGCTATAACATTTCGTATCCGTAAGTTTGTAGTCATCCTTACCATGTTTTACGAGCATGGTCGTAAGAAACCTGATGTAGTTATAACGTTAGTCTCGGTGACAACGAATCTTTGGTGGATTTGGCCTTGATCTTGCTTCCACGGCGAGTAGTAGAGATGGTTGAATGGGTGTCAAAGCCGACAGTGAACGTGGTCTTGAGGCCATCCGCATCAGCGGATTCGGTCGATGGTGATGATGATGTCATCATCTTCAGCAGATCGGGCGCGCCCGCTACACATTGCGCACTCGTATACTGACGGGTCCTCCTCGGTGGTTTTCGAGCTCCGAGTCACTGTGCTCATGTTAAACTATGTTTTCCGCATAATTATGAAACCCACTGTAATGTTCAATGTCAAACCCGGCCATATCTCCAGAGACTACGACGTCCGTATGCACAAGAATCGTGGCAAACATAGTACCCAAAGTCATTGATCCGAGGAATTGCATGAATAATATTCGGCGAGTGTGTGCGCCTTGCAGAACACCGAGCTCAAGTGGATCATGATGATAGACGAACATGAACTGCTCGCATATTCCCTAACAACGCTCGCAGTCAGGAGCACTCGCGATGCGCGGTGAAGATGTTACTCCACCATGATGCTTACCAACATGGTGCGATCAAATCGCTTGTTTCGCCCTCGCCCGGAGTCCCTCTTAATTAGCTCAGCTGTTGCCTCGCTCGGTCAGACTGTTGCGTATCCCACTTGTATCACGATGGAGGGTATTCACGACATGGTATGCACGTGAGGGAGTTTCGCGTTTGTGCGTCAGCGTGCGATTCTATGGGTTCAGGTAATCAGTAAACTCAACTCGAAACGCGGCGAATAGGGCTGTAACAACCTTGCTTTCGTGCATGTGACCGTCAGGCCACATTCCACGTGATCCCGTGGACGACTCGATAGCAGATGACATGTCCTATGCTGTCGACTCATCCACGGAATCAACGGAAGGCGCATGTTGTGTGGGACCCACTGTCGCTGCCATTTGAATCATGCGGCAGACTATCTGGGATCACACACTTGATAGCTGCTTGGTGGAACGAGTGGTAGGCATGAACGCTAGGCCCACGGACTCGAGGGAAGTGCTTATCGTTCTGCCCGCTGACATAGTTTTCCCTCCCCTAACTTGAAGTTCGTCAAGACTTCCTTCAGATGGCGATGTTTCACCATTTGACTATTCATTATTCGCCTCGGGAACATGACTTGCCTGGTTCCAACGGATACGTATGTACCCGGCGGGAGGGCGTTACTGTAAGCGAAGACATGACGTCGCGGGAGTAGAACGACATGGAGACGTCTTGCTCGGACGACCGCGGACCAACTTTGCGATGTCGAGTGGCGAAGGGAGGACGATGCGGAAGACGGACTACGGGGGAAGTTGGGGGAGGTGTGAAGCCCCGAAGACAGATTCCGACAACGAGACGGGGTGAAAACGTGCATCACTCCGCGGGTCTGAGCGAGATTGGAGGGCATATCACCGCGAAGAGTCCAGGCCGAGGTTGCAAATTTGCAATCGCTGGACCATTCGAGATCGAATCAACGGACGAGCGGGGGCCAGAAATCCGTCGGAGAAGAGCCGAAGGGTACTTTGGGTGTATGTCGTTGATGACATACTAACACAAAGGGTCAGAGAGCTGGCTGTGGAACGGGGACCATGTCGCGGGACGAGGCGTGTACAAGGATAAGCCTCATCGTTCTCTATAGAGGTGGACGAAAGCTATCGTGCGGTGGCGTGCAACACGGAGTAGTGAGTTTACGGCGCCATTCCATCTTCTTACCCAAACTGGTCGAGGTGGGCTGAATAATCTCCACCGTTCTCCGTCCCAGTTGTGCAGTCTCTCCGTCGTGACCTGTCAATGTCGAAGTGCACCTGCGGAGTCGTTGATGCGAGAACGACTGGGAATTTTGTAAGAGTCGGTCAAGAAATGAAGACGGTTGACTACGATCCGTGGACAGTACGTGCTGGCAAGCAAATGCGAACCTATTTGACAGTACGTCAGGTTACAAATTTATCGATTTGCAGCCTGCTGAAAGTGATACAACCTCTCTCACGTACGTCTCACGTACCTGGGCACATTTTGACATCCATGGTAACCAACGGCGACAAAACGCGGACGTATATCTTACACACACAAATCTGAAGCCAACATACGCGTAAGAACCTATGATGGATTCAGTGCGTCAACAAACTACCCAGGCAAGACCCGTCGCAGACCTGCAAAAACGTCGGCTTCAAGCCCTATCCCGGATCTCGTCGGCACGATCCCAAGGACCGCTGCTGCGAATCATTTCCCGTTATCGAGTATTAATTTTGATGCAAGTGGGGCTCCATCAAATGATCTATACGGCAATCATTGTCATTAATCGACTGAACCTTTTTGCGAGTATTCGTATGTGCCCTTCGTGCCAAAGTCTTGATGTACCTCTGGGGACGTGAATCTAAATCACTGAGCGTCATCCAGTAAAAAGTCAACCGATTGACGTACATTTTTCCGGTTGGCCGCATCACGAAGAGTGCAGGCTATTGAGTGTCCACGGGACCAGTGTAGTCAGGGAAGCGAAATAGGGACCATGTCATACATATAACCGGCCAAGCAGCGCAGCGGCAATGTTGCGACGGAGACGGGACGCCAAGCAGAGCGTAAGATGGAAGCATTAGTCACTCTGGCATTTCCCCGGTGAACCTAATCAACAAATCAATTAATCATCAACTATACACTGCCCATTTGTCACTGGCTTAATAAATCATTTATGCGTGCTCACGATCACCCCAAAATATTAGAAACGACTGAATTAGGGTATCACCGATGACCGATGAGACAGACAAGTTTTCTAGACAAGCGCGGTATAACAACCTTCCACCATCAACCAAACAATTGGACCATCTCTGGTCTTTCTTCAACGAACTCAGCCGGAACTTAGACGTTGATGTTGACGGGAGAACAGCCAATGTTGACAAGGCCGTTCTGTCAGAACAATTAGTCATCACAACCCAGAGTGAAACAGAGGAAACACGGTGCAATGAAGAACTCACGTATTTGTTGTTTTCGCAGCAAACAGGCTGCTGCTGGCACGTAGCACCAGAGCCGGTGCCAATGACGGTGATAGGGTTACAGTTCAAGCCAACGTTACCAGCAACCTGGGCGGCGATGTCGGCCAAGCCGAGCGACTTGAGGAGCCCATTGGACTCCTGGACCTGGAGAGAGAAAAAGCGTTAAGCTACAAGAAAAAATAAACTGCTGTAGTCAGTTGACGCACAGTTTGCATTTTGTTGCAGCAGCTGACAGGGCCAGTGTTGCATTGGCCACGGATGGCAAGAGGAGCAGGGCCAGCGATGGCGAGAGCAGCGAGGCCAACAACAGCGAAGACACGAGTGAACATGGTGATGGTAGAGAGTGTGTGGGTTGGTGATAAACGAATGTGGGTGTGTAGATGAGATGCAGAAGCAAGATTGCGATGGAGGAAAAGAGAGTGACTGGGGCGACCTTTATAGATTTTCGCCTCGCTCTGTAGGGCCGGTAGACTCGTCTTCGAAAATGACTTTTTTTCTTTACGCGTTCAATAGGGCTTCTAATGGTCTAGAACACAGCCCAATGGGCCCAGCCCGAGCGATGAGGTGAAGTGTCGTTAACATTTGAGTCATCGAAAGACGTCGTTTTGACCAAATTCGGTGATTTCTCCGGTGTACCTGGAACGGAGGTAATTATGCAGCAGTGAGCCGAACATGATGCAGCGAACATTACATACGTGATTTCAAACGAGATGCCTTCTAGCCTAATTCAATGTTCAGAAGAGAGTCCGATCATGATCCGGGTCACCTCGACCGGCTGTGCCCACGATGGTGAAACACTTTGCATTGACAAAAGCAGTCAAGAGGCCCAGAACAGCCTGAACGTCGTCGCCGGACTCATCCCTAGTCGAACAGTGCATCCTCCCAAAAGATCGCGTCCCACTTACTTCACCGACTAGAGAAGTTGGCTGCAATTAATCACCGTGAGTGGGTGGTCGGCGTAAGCCTTGTGGGGTGTAAATTGTACGTGTTCAGGGGGCCAACGTTGAGCCTGGAGGCAGTGAACCTCACTTCTCTCGAATGCACGGTTCATCTAATTTTTAGCTTGGTCGTCTACCAGCTGCGGGCTGTGAACTACTCACCTAACACTAGCAGTTGACAATAGTGAGAAGTGTTTCACAAGCGGTCAGACAGCTATCTAGGATTTCGGCCAGCAGAAAAACTGCAGGTGAGCTTTACACGTTATGGGGAGAGAACATAACTTGGACCAATGACTCGTGTCTTTAGGGTTACCTAGGAAGCAAGATTATCGCCACCGTATCAGCGACAATCAGCTCGAAGACGATCGAATGGATGCATTGTGACACAAAACGGGGTTTACAATGTGAATGACAAGTTGCGTTGAACCCAACCGTGTTGCGTGATGACGTACTGATAAGACCAAGCATGAATTGGCTTGGAAATTGTAACGTTGAAATACAACCACGCGGCTGGCCAAAGAAAGGTAACTTGGAATGCGAACTCGTTATATTACAGATGGCCTGACGGGTAAAAACTCTTGAGCCGTGACCGAAACAATGTTTGTGAGTTGTCCGAACTGTCAGTGGGCTCTGTCCGTTTCTGACGTGAGTTCGAGGTCCCTGCTTGCAGATGCGGCTTTCGAGCTATGATTCGCAACTCGAGGATTGGGACTGGCATTCTCAGTGGCGCTACCTCGCACGGAGAGCGAAAGACGGAAAGAATGGACCACAACCGTGTCAGCCAGCACACGCGTCGGTATGAGTTCATGGTAACTTGGCGGCCACGGCTGACAGAGATAGTACAGCGAGTTTTCTCTTGACCTGTGCTGTCTGTGAACGAAAGTCTTGGATTCCCACGGTCTAGCGGCGTCCGTTGTTGCATCCTAAGGCGTACTGAGTCGCCACGTATCGTCTTAAGTTGTTATCGAGGCTGTCGGTTCGCTGGGCTCAGGCTGGGTGTGTCCAAACGGGCTGTGATGACAAACGGTTCCTCGACATTCCCACGATTGTTGGTCGACGGAACGTATAAAGTGGTCATCCATTGACATGGGTTTCTTCGACATCGTCCGCACCATCACCCCTGTAGCACACAATGAGCGGAAAACTTGCATCTGGTACGTTCACTACATCAGTGCCTTGCCTACATTCAACAATCGCACTCAGAGTACTCTGCCTGGAAGAAACTCCAGCAAACCTATGACGCGGAATACACCCGACTCGTCTTGCCCGACCTGTTCGCGCAGGATTCAAGCCGCTTCTCCAAATTCTCAAAGGAATATGTAGATCCTACCGATCCCAACACCACCTTCCTTCTCGACTATTCTAAGAACTTAATCACCCAGCCGATCCTCGACACACTCCTATCTCTCGCCCGAGAGGCTCAGCTCGAGACATACCGCGATAAGATGTTCGCCGGAGAGCGCATCAACACTTCAGAGGACCGCGCTGTTCTACACGTTGCCCTCCGCAACTTCAACGACTTCCAGATCCAGGAGAACGGCGTCGACGAAGTTGCGGGTGTCCTTGCCCACATCAAGGAGTTTTCCGAGGCGATCCGAAGCGGTACCTGGAAAGGTTATACGGGCCAAACCATCAACACCATTGTCAACATCGGTATCGGTGGCTCGGACCTGGGTCCTGTCATGGTCACCGAGGCCCTCAAGCCTTATGCGAAACGCGACCTCACCGCCCACTTCGTCTCCAACATTGACGGAACCCACATCGCCGAGACCCTAAGGGCCTGCGACCCAGAGCGCACTCTGTTCATCATCGCTAGCAAGACGTTCACCACCCAAGAAACGATCACCAACGCCGAGTCCGCCAGGGACTGGTTCTTGTCTTCCGCTAAGGACAAGGCTCACGTCGCCAAGCACTTTGTAGCTCTTTCCACCAACACCAAGGCCGTTCAGGCCTTTGGTATTGATACCGCGAACATGTTTCAATTCTGGGACTGGGTTGGTGGTCGTTACAGTTTGTGGAGTGCGATTGGTCTCTCGATCGCTCTGTATATCGGCTACGACAATTTTGAGTCCCTCTTGAAGGGCGCTCATGGTATGGACAAGCACTTCAAAGAGACCCCCTTGGAGAAAAACCTTCCGGTTTTGCTGGCGGTTATCGGCGTCTGGTACAACGACTTTTATGGCGCTCAGACCCACGCACTTTTGCCATATGACCAATACCTTCACAAGTTTGCAGACTACTTCCAGCAGGGTGACATGGAGTCGAACGGTAAATTTGTCACCAAAGGTGGTCAGCGTGTTGACTATCAGACCGGCGTATGTTGAAAGGCGTATCGTATTATTGCTTCACTGACGCGTCTGTTGCGCAGCCAATCATATGGGGTGCGGCTGGTACCAACGGCCAACACTCGTTCTACCAACTTGTCCATCAGGGCACGAAGTTGATCCCTGCTGATTTCATCGCCCCGGCAACTTCCCAAAACCCGATCGCTGGGTCGAAGCACCACCGCATTCTGCTCTCCAACTTCTTCGCGCAACCCGAAGCCTTGGCGTTTGGTAAGACGGAAGACCAAGTTCGCAAGGAGGTCGGGAGCGGCGCGAGCGAGGCACTTGTGAAGAGCAAAGTGTTCGAGGGCAACCGTCCGAGCAACAGCATCATGTTCCCGCTCTTGACCCCTAGGACACTTGGTGCACTCATTGCTCTCTATGAGCACAAAATCTTCACCCAGGGTGTCATCTGGGGCATCAACTCCTTTGGTACGTTCGACGTGCCTTCACTGCCATCGGTCCGCGCTGAATATGTGAATCGCAGATCAAATGGGTGTCGAACTCGGCAAGGTGCTCGCCAAGAACATTCTTGCGCAGCTCGACAAACCATCGGACGTCGTCGGACACGACAGTTCGGTAAGCATTCTCATGGATAGCTCCAAGCAGATGTTCACAGATTATGTTATAGACCACTGGCCTTATTCATTACTACCAGGATCACAGGAAGGAGTGAAGGAGTGAAGTACTTTTGTACGATAATGTGGCGCTCTGATTTCTTGTATCAGTGGTTTCTCGACTCGCATAGATCAGAAAAGAGAAAATAAATTGTAGATTATCAAGACCTCCAATTTAGCTTTACGGATGCATTGTAGCAGGTCCTAATGCCGCTCAAACAAAATTGGTACAACGTTGATGAAGATTTCGACCATTGCGCTGCAAATATTATGTGCCTATTCATCGATATCAGAAGACAGTCGCTCTAATCAAGATTCTATCGGGAATCGAGCGTGAAAATGGCCACTGGCGTGGGGTACTTGTTCCGTCCTTTCCAAAATACGATGATGGCGCGACACACAGCATAAAGGCTCTGCTCGGACGGGTAAGGTGCTTACTCGAGGCTAGGCTTGCGTTGGCAATTCAGACACTAGGAGACTCACGAGTGATCTCTTTCTGGTCCGATCGTTCAAATCTTCGATATTTGATCGGTCAGCTGAAAAGGCGGCGGCGGCGGCCAAATATGCTGGAAAGTTTTTGAGGTCAGGATCGTTGATATGCCCTCGTCAACTTGAAAATCCCGAGGCTGACGATTCTTGACAAGGTCCACAGATTAATAGCCTGGTAGGTCACAAGTGACTCGGCCTCTGATGTTTTCCCAGAGG
>JBBPNX010000606.1:0-16458 GCA_038091155.1 Harrya chromipes | reverse complement strand
GCTGTGCGCGACAGCCAGTCGGAAGAGACGAACGCAGTCTGCATGGGTACCCTCTGGAGGCCCCCCCACTATCCCAACTGCCCCCCATTCTGAAATGGGAGGGGCCCAATGCAGCAATTCCAACACCTACCCACCAACCCCTTCATCCAGAAGCCCTGGGCCCTCAAACTGAGACGCCCTCCCCTATTGAGTTACAGGGGGCTCCTCTGCTTCTCCATGCCAGCATCGACCTCTCAGAAGCCTTCCATGCCTATGAGGTGGACCGGCCAGCTGGTGAAGCCCCAGGAAGCACCCCATGCCTGGACCCTGAGGTAGAAGGGAGGGCACTGAGTGCGGCTTTTTTGGTAGGTGTCTCTGACATGGGGCAAGCATATCCCGGCTGACAGTCTCCGAGTTTGATGCAGACCCACCTGGGGTTACCCCATGCATGCCTCAGGGGCTGCATTTCTCGCCCATGTTGGAGGGACAGCCAATGGGTTTGAGTCCACCCCCCCCCTCCAGCCCCCCAAGGAAGAGGTACGTGTGTGGCTCAGGCCTGAAACCTGAGTTGAGCCAAACCCCCCCCTGAATAGGCCAAAACCCCTCAGTCTAGGCCCACAAAACACCCCCGAGACACCACCTGGCCCCATTCCCCCCTCCTCAGGCTCGAAGAAGAAGAGAAATGGGACAAATTCCAAGGGGAGGAGATCGGCCAAGAGGTTGAAGGAGGACCCCCAGAGGGTTCTAAAAATCATCCAGAGTATTTTAGAAAGCAGGAGGGAGGTTGTGATCCCCCCTCAACCATCTTTACTCCGTGCCGCTTCGACTGGCTGGCAGGGAGTCACAAGGTCAAAAGCTGAGATGGAGGCGATGAGGGCACTGTTTACCACAGGTGAGGTTTGGGAAATCCTCCGTCGATTCACCCAGATCCCATATGTAATGTGAGTTCCTCCACCCAACACCAGTCATACGAAGACTCATGGAAGAATTTTCAGAAACCAGCCTGTGTTTATTTTTGACCACCACCGCCATCTCTTGGTGGTACGGTGTCGAGCAGCAAACTGGTTTTCAAACTCCTTGGATGAGTTGAACCTTCTTTTGCAGAAATTTTTAGGGGTTCTGAGGCAGAAAAGGCCAGCTCGGATTGCCTACTACTCCCAGAACCCCAGGGGAAACTATATTCCCCTTTTGCTTGGTTGGCATAGGCAGCACACACAGGTAGGATTTGGAATTTGATTAACTGAAGTGGGGGATTTGAATGGGTTTGGTTCTGTTTAGGTCCCAACTCAAACTGAGTTGCATTTAATTGACAGGGCAGCCACTGAGGAGTTTGTATCATCCAAATTGATTAAAAACCTCACGTAGGTATACCTACCACCCTCCTCATCTCAGTCAATAAACTCCTCTCCCCCCTACAGGAACTTTGTGTGTGAAACTCTGAGGTTTTACTATCCAGCCTGTGCACAGAGGTTTCAAAATGCAGTCCAGTACTGGGCTGATCCTGCAAGGGGGTTAGAACAGCCAGTAGTGGCTGAGTTTGGGCTCTTTTTTAATTTCTGCCCCAATATACCCCTTCCTGGAGGGAGGGTTCACACACTTCCACATGCAGATAGGAAGAATATTGCAGGAGGTCTCTGTGCCCTCATGACCTATCATAAGAAAGGTGAGAGTTTGGTTTGATCTTCAGTTACGCCGATGCTTCTATCATTTTTAAGATCATTTCAACTCTCAAGAGAAGGCCTGGCTTGTCATTTGGGAGCTTGGTGTGATACTTGAGCTTCCTGTTGGAGTTCTTCTCCTGTACCCTTCTGCATTATTCTATCATTTCAACCTAGACATCAATGGTGAGGTTTTCTTGAGTTTACTATCTAGGTAAACAAAGCAAACTGAAGTCTCCATTTAGACCTAGTTGTTGCAAGTGAGGGTCGTCCAGATATCAGTCAGAGGGATAGCTATCCAAAATGGGATGACCTCTCACAAGGCAGAGGGAGTCTGGTTTGGTTTAACCAAGCAAGTATGGTGCAATCAGCTGAATTAGGCTACAATTCTATCAAGGAGGCCAAGGCAGCTGGACTAAATGCAGTCACAGATTTTGAAGCTGATGCAGACGCCTATTTTGAACCCTCTGCCCCATTTCTGGCACCTTTAACCCCTGTCTAATTACTAGTTAGAGTAGTAAGATGTAGATATATGCCTCATTCTGAATCATTAGAATCATTTGACAGAAATGTCTATATAGAATGACTAGCGGGATGACAAAGTTAACAACCATAGATGAATACCTGCACAAATAGACTATAGTAAATGTGCACCCAGGTTTCGAATCTCACCATACGATTTACACCCCCAAGTGGAAGCATGCATATCCCGTAGGGTTAAGGTGATTTGGAGCAGCATGATAAGAAACTATATGGTACAGGTAGGATGTGGTCTACGTATTGTATACTTGGGAGTTTATATCATTGACAGTATCGCACAGAAACCAACACTGAAGAAGGTAGATGAGAGTGCTTCTTTCTGACATCTGGCAAGGAGATCTTGTCATGTGCAAGGGACTCAGGGGCGGGTGGACAAAAGCGGGCAAAGTTGAGCTGAATATGAGGGATGAGTAGATTGGTCTTGAAGTACGCTAAAAGTCAGATGGCTGAAGCTTTAACAAAGCCAATGCAGGCATCAATGCGAGAAGTCCATCGCGTTCTTCCTCCGTCCACATTGCGCCAATGTCTGAATCCCGGCTGGTTGAGACATCAAGACTTTGGAGAGGGCAGGAAGACTGTGCTAAGAAGGCGTGAAGGTGTTCTTGCAGTCCACAGCTGGGAGCAACAATATACAAGTGCGTAAGTTTGGGAAAAGTAGCCATCGGCACGAAGTTGCCGAGCGGACCATCCACTCTAATGTACAGTTCAGACAGCGAGGGGTGGGCGAGTGGGCTTGGCAATAAAGTGGAAGCAACGTTGCAGTGGCGACCGGCTAAGATAAGCACTTCGAGAGTCATACACACACCCAATACGATGTGCAAGACATTTAGCCCTCTGGTGAACGTCAACTCCAAGTTCATCATCTGCGTCCAGCAGAGGTCAAACAACTGGAAGCCTTTGCTGCCTCCCAACTTCATTTTGCAATGTCTTCCAGGGGGCATAATGGTGGTCAGGTCATTCCCCATAAGTTCATCTTCCACATCATGTCTGAATTTGCGTTCCACTTGGAGCGAGAACAGGTTGGGTAGAGTTAGTATGCACAATGGACGGTCGAGCTCATCAGTCTCATCAAGGATGATCATGAGCCAACGAAGGTTGGAATGGGTACTCCAGGGTGGGGGGTGTTGGGGCTGTTGATGCTGAATTGACCGAAGATCAATTTATGAAGATTTGGACAGCGTGAGACAAGATTCAGAAACTTGTCTGCTTGATAGCTTTCCTCACATGGAAGCTTGATGGCAAGATGAGTGAGGTTGGCCCATCCAAGGCTGGACAAGGTAGCTGGATCAGCATAGAGACTATTGAGAACAAGGGTATGTAGGGTAGGCGGTGCTTGGGCGATGGTGATGGTCAAGTTGCAGTCCCATTCATGCCAAGCCTGGATGGCAAGGACTCGGAGCATATGAGCACCGTCAACCAATATATTGTGGTCCATCCCGCTTTCATTGACCACCCGCAGTCACTGAAAGCGTGTCCTGTAGCCAAGAATGATCTCTTGCCAGTCCTCGCTCCCCTGCTCGCTAACATCGAATGGAATTGCCAGCGACAGCTAGTGGTTTCCGGATCTCAACAACCAAGCTGCGTACCCCTCCATGCGTTTCATGTGCATGGGCTCCAATCTCCCACCCCAGCCTTCCTCTTGAATGGCGCTTAGAGAGCACCACAGCTCGGCTGTCTGGAGAACCAACTCTCTCCACCGACGGCAGACCTGTGTCAGAAACAGGGAAGCCTCTGCTGTGTTTGGCTCCAGGTAGGGTTCATCGGGCAAGCACTGAACAAAGATGCGTGTCAGTAATTCGATGGGGAGTCGTACCACAAGCATGGCAGTTGCAGTGACAATAGCAGTTGAATGAGGAATGGGGCTGTGGGTTAGACCTCGAGCCACTATTAAGCCCATCCCACATGGCTTGGCAAGAGAACAATAGCTTTTGGATGATGGAGAAGTGTCTGCGGCAATAGAAATATTTCTTACTGACCGCCATTCCTGCAGATAGCAAGCAGTGGGTACACTCTTTGTCTCAGCCAGATTATTTGTATATGTTTCTTGAGGATCACCATCAATACTTACATGTGCTTGCACCTGGAGTGAAGGCTCACGTTTTGAGCTGTGTCTCGGCCTAACTGGCAAAGGACATATTTGATATTGTTGTGAAGCGTTGTTTGGTACACAGGTGAGTGCCTCATATTTCACACGGATTTAACCCTCACTAGAAGCCAATACTATGCCCTACAACTACTACCCAGTCAGACACACGCAAATCAAATCAATTAGCAGCATATGTGAACTCCGCTCGCTGTAATGACCTGGTCACAACACCAAACACTAAAGCCTCAGGGATCACGTCACGATCCGCACAAACAGATGAGAGAAGAGTTTAGAGAGAAGAGAAAGTAGTCCTTGACTCAGGTCAGAGGAATGATCCAATAACCAAGTGAATACGACTGGGGAAATGACTGTAGGTACAGGCAGGTACTTATACTGTTGGGCTATCTATGACAAGCATGACTAATGAGATAGCAAGAATAGCCATCCAATGGCATAAAAGGTGCTTATCTGCACGTGTAGAAGGCATGTCATATCTATGACGTAGTGTGGGAGTGATCCGGTAAATCGGGAAGGTGAAGTAACTGGTATCTAGAACGATCTGGCTAAGTCTAGGCCAGTATCTATAAAGGGAACCCTAACCCTAGAACAGGATAAGGATAATGATAAGGTTTAAAGTTAGGTAAAAGTTCTGAAAATCGTAACACTCGCTGTCACCAATGAGATACGTTGCCGATTATTTGTATCTGTTTGGCACATGTTGAATAAAACATGCGAACGCCGCGACAGACTCTTTCCTTCCTTCTTTAGTGACATGCGCCTTGTCGTAAGATGGGACATCTGAGTCATTTGGATCACGTGTCACCCTAGCCGTCAGTTCCAGTGCCATGCTGGAGCGACAATTCCCACCCAGTGATGGGTGGGGGTCGACAGCATGTGGGGCCTGTGTCTGTTCAACACATGATGCTGGCTGTCATACTGGTCATCGATCCAGGTCACTGGATGTTGTTATGGATTTTCCCATAGACGATTGGCTATCGGCGACGCCTCTTGAAGGCGACAGCAATGGCACATTTTCTTTTTCTTTTACTCCTTATGATACTCCTTTATGCGACGGTTTTCCCGTCTTAGACTCTTACTTTACGTGGCCCAATGTGGACCACTCGATACCCTCTTCGATGACGGGTGGCTGGTTCAAGAGCAATCCCGATCAGTGGCTCTGATTCCAGAAGCGGCTCTCCACTTCTCCTTACGGGTACTGTGGATTCCTTTCATTCCGCTCCGTGGGTCTCCATCTTTCCTTATACATATGTTTCCTCTTTTGTACGTGGCTCTCCGCTTTCCTCATTTGGATGGCTCCTTTTGGAACATCCTGTATTTGTACTACGGTCTTCTGTATGGACACCCGCTTCTCCTTCTGGATGCATCCCATATCCAGCTACATCCTTTTATATCCACGTCTCTTTAAGTATATAAGGCGCTTCTCGCCTTCCTATGTTCTTTAGCTAGTTCTGCACAATTCAGCGTACTTCTAAGACTCCACTCAGTGTGAGACTTCTCCCTAACGGTCGAAGACCCTCAGCACTGCAGATCAAGGCCCTCTTCCTAATGGACGTCGCTGCCTTCGGATCCAGTTCTCTCTTTGCTAGCCTAAGGTGTGGGCGAGTCATCGCTGCCTGACAGCTAAGCCGGACCCAGTCTAGTGATCGTACACTCCCATGTAACAAAAGAACTAGCTGAACTTTTGTCCCTGCTTCTATCACAGAGGACCCGCACAAGCCCAACACGAAACGTATCAACCTTGCGACGTTGAACGTGGACGCAGACAGTGAACCCGAAGAACTATCCTTCCCACCATACACCAATCCGTATCAATCCGCGTCTCCTGTTTGTGCTCCTCAAGCTTCTCATTCTTCTCAACTGCTGTGCCCTCCCTCCCGAGGTTTACCAAGCGTGCGAAGAATCGCAGGAAGCTCTCGAAACCCCTACCCCCTTCCATTCCGACCCGCATTCCACTGAACAGACTCCCATCCCGTTCTCCCCTCCCCGAGAACCTTCTCCCGTACCCGCACCCCTGGCGTCCCCTCCTCCTCCTCGATCCCCCTCCCCCATCACTGTAGACCAAGAAGACGACATGGGCAACGATGAACTCAAGGCTGGTCTCCCAGAAGACTTCAGCGGGAAAGGCGAAGACGCCAACCGATGGTTGCAAGGCATGCTGCACTATTTCAGCATGAACGACAAAAAATATCCTGCGCGTGCCCAGGTTATTACGATACTCAACAAGATGAGTAAGGGAAGAGGAGCGGTCTTCTCTGAAGGATGGTACATGAAGCTAAACTCAATCGACACCAACAAGACTACGCCTGAGGAAATTCTTCTCAACCTCATAAAGTCTTTCAAGGACGCCTTCATCCCTGCCGACCTTCAGGACAGAGCCCGCATGACCCTACAAGATATGTGAATGGAGGGATCTCCCTTTAATGGGAACTTTGACACCTTCCGGACAGCTTTCCAACTTGAATCCGCCAGGAGTGGACTCTCTGATCAAGGGGTACTCAAGGACCTCCTTAAACGTGCTGTTTCCTCCTGTCTCGTCATGATGATGACCGCAGTTCCAGATGAACCCGCTACTGCGGATGCTTGGCTCACCAAAGCCTCGCAATTCTATCACTCCATCATCAAAACCGAACAGCTACGAAAAGGACGACACTTGTACATCTCCTCCACCACCTCCATGACCCCTTCCAGATCAAGAGACTCCGACACCATGGACGTCGATGCCATCAGGCTCTCCCCCACCAAAAGAGCAGAGCATTTCCGGAACAACAAATGCTTTGTCTGTCACCAGCCTGGATGCCGTTCGTCCAACCATTGGAAAGGAACCGGAATGCAGGGCAACTCACACCCACCACGCTACACTACTCCACAGCGTCGACAACAGATTCGCATCACCGAGAACATGGGAACTCAGGGCTCTACAGTAGAGCAACCACTACCAGGGGACCCCTTGGCGGCCTATGTGAAAGGCCGGGGACTCAACTCTACAGAGGCTCTTCGCATGCTCAAGATATGCGTTGAGAAAGGGCTTGATGAAGAAGGACATCAAGTCAACCGCTTAGATAGCCGCTTTACCTCTGCAGAGGAAAGCAAGGATTTTTAGGACGAGGGCCTAGGACGGCGTCTAGCCCCTCTCACGTTATCTCCCCTTTATTTGTATGCCAAAGAGCCTCTAGAGCAATATTGATCCCCATTTCACTCTATGCTCGGGAACAGGGAGAAATTGCCGACACTACCGCACTCATAGACTCTGGCGCGACCGGATCTTTTATCGACATGGCCTTCGCGAAGCACCATCGCATACCTCTCATCCGGCTGGAGAAACCCCCTTCTGCCAGCAACGTGGACAGAACCCGCAACAAAGCCAGGGAAATTCGCTTCAAGGTCAAGGTGACCTTACACTACTGTGACGTAGAGGACGAACAAGAACTCTTCGTCATCAACTGTGGCTCCCAGAACGTCATCCTGGGTATACCTTGGTTGATCGATATCAACCCCACCATCAACTGGGCTCAAGGACAGGTAACCATTCCCAACAGAGTCACCACCCCACGACACGACTCCCCCATTGTGGAAACACAGCGGTATCTAGTCCGTTACCTCAAATACGACCATCAAGACGGTCTCCGTCGTCTCCTCAATAAAGCCGCTGCGGCTGCTTTCCCAGATGACCCTCACGTTATCAGAAAGATTACTCTTTCTACCAAAATAGCTGCGGCTATCAAGAAAGAGAAACCCAAACTACCCCCGCAATTTGCGGCCTACACATCAGTCTTCGAAGAACCCTCCAACACCTTCGTGCCCCCCTCCTGTGACTTTGATCATGCCATAGATCTCAAGGAGACCTTCACCTCACGACGTGCCAAGGCGTACCCGCTCAACCCTGCCGAGCGGACAGCTTGCCTCGACTTCATTGAGGAACACCTGAAGAAAGGAACTATTCGCCACTCCAAGTCCCCTCAGGCCGCCCCCTTCTTCTTTGTCAACAAGAAGGATGGCAAGCTTCGTCCCTGCCAGGACTATCGATACCTCAACGAGCATACTGTCAAAAATGCCTACCCGCTCCCCCTCATCTCTGATCTCATGGATCATCTCAAGGACTCTGCTATATTCACGAAGATGGACATCCATTGGGGATTTAACAACATTCGCATCAAGGATGGCAACCAATGGAAGGCCGCCTTCATCACCCCCTTCGGTCTCTTCGAGCCCCTCATCATGTTCTTCGGGATGTGCAACAGCCCTCCCACTTTCCAAGCGTTTATGGACCATGTCTTTGGTGATATGATCGCCGAAGGATGGTTGATCATCTACATGGATGATCTCTTAATTCACAGCAATAACCTCGCGCAACACGAGGACCATACCCGCCGCATTCTTGCCCTAATGCAGGAACACCAGCTGCACTTGAAACTCGACAAGTGCTCTTTCAACGTCACCAAGGTTGAATACCTCAGTATGGTTATCAAAGATGGCTGGGTTCAGATGGACCCGACCAAGCTCTCCGCCATTCGTGACTAGGAGCACCCCAAATCAGTCAAAGCGGTCCGATCGTTTATCGGATTTTGCAACTTCTACCACAAGTTCATCCCGAACTTCTCTGAAATCGCCCGCCCCCTTCATTCCCTCACTCAGAAATCGTCTGAGTGGCAATGGGGCCCAGACCAGCAATTCGCCTTCCAGTCACTGAAGGACGCCTTCCTCTCCAATCCGGTTCTCCGCATGCCGGATCCCTCTCGCCCGTTCCACGTTATGACGGATCCCTCTCTAGTTGCCTCTGGTGCAGTCCTTATGCAAAAGGACTCCAATGGTGACCTCCACCCCTGTGCCTACTTTTCGGAGACGTTCTCTCTGGCAGAACGCAACTACGACATCTATGATCGCAAACTCCTCGCTGTCATACGTGCACTCGAAGAATGGCGCCAGTACCTCTCTGGCACCCCCCACACTGTCACCATCATGACAGATCACAAGAACTTGACTTACTTCAAGGAACCCCGCGCCCTCTCCCGCCGCCACACCCGTTGGATGCTCTTTCTCCAGGACTTCAACTTGCTCTTCGAGCATCAAGCTGCCTCAAAAATGGGTCCCGCTGACGCTCTTTCCCGCCATGATGATGTTGATACCTCCCGTGACAACCAAGATGTCACTCTCCTCGCTCCCGAGCTCTTCATTTGGTTGCTCGATGTGCATCTCGCGGAAAAGATTTCCAACTCCACACCTTCTGACCCCCTGGTCCTGGAGGCCATCACTGCTGCCCAACGTGGCACTTCCCTCTTCCCCTGAGCTTCCCTTGCGGACTGGACCTTCGACAACGGGGCCCTTTACTTCAAGGGTTGCCTCTATGTCCCTGCTCCCGCCCGCCAAAACCTCGTCCACTCCATCCACACCTCTGCCGCCGGTGGCCACCAGGGGTACTATCACCTCCTCCACCTCCTCCAACAAGATTATTGGTGGCCCAGCCTTTCTACCTTCATCCGTAAATAGCTTGCTGGTTGCACCGTCTGCCAAGCCAACAAGGTGAATACCCATCCCACCATTCCCCAGCTTTCCCCCCTCGCAGTCGCCGCTACGCGCCCCTTCCAACACCTCTCCATGGACTTGATCACAGATCTGCCGCCTTCGGATGGTTTCAACCATGTTTTCTCGCATATTTTCCCGCGTTTTGGCCTCCACGACAAGCTATCAACGATCGCGGCCCCCAATTTGCTTCTGCCTTCGCTCGAGAACTGGCTCACCTTCTCGAATACGACCTCGCCCTATCCTCTGCATACCACCCGCAAACTGATGGTGAAACCAAACGCACCAATCAGGAACTAGAAACTTACCTTCGGATCTTTTGCGCTGGCCAGCCTACCCGTTGGTCCTCCCTCCTCCCCATGGCCAAGTTTTCCCACAACTCCGCCACACATTCGGTCACCGGTCAGACCCCGTTCTCCCTTATGATGGGCTACGAACCACGCGCGCATCCTCCCCTTTCTGGCAAAACATTTGTACCCTCCGCCGAGAAACGACTCTCTATCCTCGACGAGGCACGAAAGGAAGCACACACAGCCCATCTTAAAGCTCAACAAGATATGAAAGAACGTATTACTTCCAGGTTTACCCCCTGGAAAACCGGTCAAAAGGTCTGGTTGGACGGAAAGAACCTCCGTCTTCATTACACATCTAGGAAACTTGCCCTCGAAGGGAAGGACCCTTCAAGATCTCACAGGCCTTATCTCCGGTCTCTTATCGCCTCCAACTCCCACCCACATGGAAGATCCACGACGTATTCCACGCTTCCCTTCTTTCGCCTTATCGGGAAACCAATGAATATGGTCCAAATTCCCACAAACCACCACCGAAAATTATAGGATCAGAAGAAGAATACGAAGTCGAATCCATTTTGGGACATTGGGGTTCCGCCGGAAAACACCAATTCCTAGTCAAATGGATCAGATACCCGTCTTCCAAGAACACCTGGGAGCCCGCCTCCAATTTAGCTCATGCACCACACCTTCTCCACGCATATAAATTGGGACGCCCTTCTGTGTTTCAGACGGTTAACTCTCCTTGACATGCCTTCCCACGCCCCATCCCCTTCTCTCGAAATCCCTCTTAACGAGTTTTTGTTTTCGACTTCTCCCATTCCCCTTATCCCTTCTCGTCTCCCATACCGTGCCCGCCGCGCCCTCTATGCCTCGATCCTCGCCTCCCTGTTGCTTACTCTCTCACTTGAGCGTCAACCCGTATTCAGCAGCAACAAGACCCTCATTGAGGGAACCCACATCTACCCCACCGCCTGTATGCTACAGGAACTCTACTCACGCACACCGATCGTCCCCCGGAGGACTGGGCAGGAGCATTCCAACAGATGCTCCAAGACCTCCAGAGCCAGTGCCTCGACCTCCTATGGCACGAGGGCTTCTCCCTTACCCTCCCACACCTCCCATCGGACAATTTACAACCCATCCTCCATGCCATTCTCATTGCGCTCTCGCCCGCCGAGAGAAGAGCATACCTTCCCGCCCTCGCACCCATTGTCGCTGCCCCCGCTGCTACATCACCCACGCCCCTCGAGCGTGGCAGATCACACATCCCGGTTAGTAGACCGGTACCTGTCAGACCTGACCCCATCGCCCCCGCTCCCACCACTATCCCCACCACCCCCCTACGACCCCGCCAGCATAGGGGCATCACTATCGCTCTTGTGCCACCTGGGCCCACTCGCAGGAGACCCACTCCCGGACCATCCATGGTGGGAGACACCATCGTCAATGCAATCGTCGAGCTCCTCCGCGGACTCCCCGTTGACAATGATGCCCCCACCCCACCTGCTACTCCCACCGCAGTGGTCTCTTCCTCAGACTCGGACACCACCCCTCCCCCTTACCAACGACCACGCTGCCCCTATCTCGTCCGATGCTTCAACTGTAGGCAGATCGGACACTTCTGACCTCACTGTGTTACGTGAGAGCGTACAATCACTAGACATGAAACGGCTTAGCTGTCAGGCGGCAATGTCTCACCCACGCCTTAGGCTAGCAAAGAGAGAACTGGATCCGAAGGCAGCGACGTCCATTAGGAAGAGGGCCTTGATCCGCAATGCTGAGGGTCTTCGACCGTTAGGGAGAAGTCTCACACCGGATGGAGTCTTAGAAGTACGCTGAATTGTGCAGAACTAGCTAAGGAACATAGGAAGGCGAGAAGCGCCTTATATACTTAAAGAGATGTGGATATAAAAGGATATAGCTGGATATGGAATGCATCCAGAAGGAGAAGCGGGTGTCCATACAGAAGACCGTAGTATGAATACAGGATGTTCCAAAAGGAGTCATCCGAAAGAGGAAAGCGGAGAGCCGCGTACGAAAGAGGAAACATACGTAAAGGGAAGATGGAGACCCGTGGAGCGGAATGGAAGGAATCCACAGTACCCGTAAGGAGGAGCGGAGAGCCGCTTCTAGAATCAGAGCCACTGATCAGGATTGCTCTCGAACCAGCCACCCGTCATTGAAGAGGGTATCAAGTGGTCCACATTGGGCCACATAAAGTAAGAGTCTAAGACGGGAAAGCTGTCGCTTAAAGGGGTATCATAAGGAGTAAAAGAAAAAGAAAACGTGCCATCGCCATCACCTTCTAAAGGTGTAGCCAATAGCCAATCGTCTATGGGAAAATCCGTAACAAACATGACCTCACGAATTGAACAGCACAAATGAAATTAGTCGTATCTGGAAAATTGCTCGCTTTGGACCGCTCCCCAAAGCGAGCTTACCAAAGGAGGATGACAAGGTCATGTCGTTGCTTGGACTTGGATGAACGGATGGCGACCACGAGTATGATGTCCTATGTGACGGTGACTGGTGAACACCTTGAGAAGATCATGAACTGTACCATGAGGGGTTTGTCATGCAATCTATTCAACATTTCCTCTGGATGTGGCTCGAATGTTTACAGATGCATTCAAACAGAGGAAGAGATGAAGGCGATAGTGAGATGCAGACAAAGGATGGTTGGTTATGTCAACTCCGATTACTGTGAGGAGGATGCAGGGACCGTATGCAAAATTGGTGTCAGCAACGTGTACGACGTACGTATTCCCACCGCCTTAGGAGAGTTGAGGAAGGTGCAAGTCATGCAAAATCGGTGGTATGAGGGGAACATGTGGGATCCTGATGTATGGCAGTATTGCAAAGACCATGGGATTGAGTATCAGTTCGTGACCTTTTTCTCGCTCTGTTCGGGTGTCTGTGATTGACCACTCAATGATGGTAGATCGTTTTGGATGCTTTCTGGATCCACCAGCTTGCTCACTCATCCAGCAGCCATAACCATCTCTGGCCGGTTGGAGGTGACACCCGCTCAAGTCATTTTTAAACTTGCTCAGTTACACAGTATCGTACCATTAATGGGGATGACCAAAGAGTTGCACATGCAGCAAGATCTTGGGGCGGAAAGAATTGCATTCAGCCTGAGGGAAGAGGTCGACAGTGAGATAAGAGACATCACTGAGTTCATTTGGGGAGATAAGACAGACTGAGAGTGTCTTTCAATTCATTACCTTGAACCTGTCCTCAGTGGGGTGTACGTTATCCTGTGTATTGTGCAGCAGAAACCAAATGTACAACATCAATTATGACCGTGTCAATGTGTCCTATTTATGCTGGCGCTGGATATCGTCACCAAAGCTGTTCCATAGACCAAGTCTCTAGGCTTGCCGAGTCCACTGGCATTTTTGTAACCACACGCCCATCACCCAGAAACATTTCATGTAACTTCTCAACTTTGACCACAAACCGAACGTCACAAAGTGTCAGTCCCGGCACTCGCATTGGTTTCGTCGCATCTGTGTCTGCATCCAAAGTATGTTGGTACGCGACATGCATATGCGTTGAAATGTACACATTGGCATAATCAACAGTGACGCGCACATGGTGCTGATCATGGGCCGGTGCATTCACAAAGGCAAGTTGTCACAACACGTCCGTCAGGTTTAAGAATACCCCACTCACGTCTTCTTCATCCTGGACGCCGCCAGCGCGTCAAAGAAATCGATCGCTGAGCGGAAGTTCTTGAAGTTAAAGAGTTTGTTCAAAGACAACACCTGCAGATCACCCATGACATCCCCGATGCGGCCAACATGCCAATGGCATGGCAGCAGAGGTCATACGTGGGTCTCGAGATCCTTGTGGTCGAGGTGAAAGGTGCGTTTCCTGCTCGGTATACAAGGGACTTCTGGAAGGTTCGAGTTGAGTGTGACGGTCTGAATGTCAGAGGAGTCTGGAAATCGTATTGATCGATGAGCTCTATAGGTTGGATATGCAAGATTCCACCTAACTTTTCCAGCACGTAATCTGGACATTGGGAGGCGGTCAGCCGGGCGCTCATACTAGTGTGATGCGTCTCCATGGGTACTTCTTGCTTACCACTTCATCAAGCATTTGTGTTTGTATTTGTGTTCATCCCTGTCTTCTTGTTCTGTCGCAGCATGAAAATTCTGCGATGAAAAATATTTGTTGGATACAGATGGAACAAGGACAGACAACCGCCGCTTTGGCCTATGCGTGTTCTTCACGTCAGAACCTTGGGTTGCAAGGCACTTGAGATAATCGCATGCTGAACCCGTGTAATTGGTAATCGAAATTTCCTGCAAAATCAGTCATGAGGAGGGGGGAGCATGACCTATATGCATACAAACGCAATCAATGAGACTGGGGATGCCACCTCTTGGTGTAGGATACCAGAGCAGTGAATTGAGGGGTGGATGAAGCGCCCCACTAGACTCAACACTAACAACCAGCTGAGAGTCCCAATGAGAAGGGAGGCGCATGCTGTCTAGATGAACGAGAGGTGAGGGAGAGGGATGATCATGAGAAATGCATACCTTGAAATACGACTTGCCACTCCACCATTGTGTGATGAAGACGTTACATTCGAGAACGGCCTTTTCTTCCGTGTCCTTGTCTGCATCCTCTGCAATTGGCACAACAATGCCACCGGCACGTTGGATGCCTGCTTCAATCGCCCCTTGCGAACTGCCTGCTAGTTCGAGAGAGGTGGATAGCAGAATACAATGACCAGCCCAGACGCAGACATGCTCCCCTTCACTTGGGACACCATCTTCTGCATCGCCCACTGTATCTCCGGCAGGTTTACGTTTACGTCTACCGTCCGTAGCGATGGGTTTGCCACTGAGGTCAAGGGTCATACCAGGACACAAGATGGGTGGATCCAGCCAAGTGTAGGGTGCCTCTGGAATACAATGACCTAGACGAATGGTGTTGTCGAAGTAGTGTGGGGTAAGGATGCACATGTGTGTCTGGGACGCGAAGTGAAGGGTGGTGTTAAACTGGATGGTAAAGTGAGAAGGGGGGAATGAAGAGGAGCAAATGCGGAGGGGAGTACCTTGTCACTTCTTGGACGGAGGGCAAAGAGATGGGTGATGTCGCGAGTGAGACCGATACGCCATTGACCACCCAGTGCAGTAACACCTGCCGAGAGGACCTTGAGATCGGCTACAGCAAGCTAAGACAAATGTGACGGGAGGCACAGGTGAGACGCAGTACGAAAAAGGACAGAGAATGACATACATCTGTAGCACAGGCAATGACACCTGAAAAGATCATCGCCAGGTCTGGAGAGTAGTACTGCTCGCTAGGATGAGGGCGTGTTAGACGTACGCGAGAGATCAGAAAGAAAGAAAGACACATGGCTGGCATTTCCCCATGACCACGCTGCAATCGACCCAGTGGTCGGTGACGAGCTTGAGGGTTGGGTCATTAGTGGCATTGTTATTGTTGTGGCCGTAGGAGGCTGGGAGAGCTATGAGATGAGTATGCGGTGCCAGTGGATGTGGCATTGCACCATTGAGGTCGAGAATGGCGGTGAGTTTGTTTCTGCATGTAGAGGAGAGCGATGGAGAGAGCAAATAGTGCACTCCATCAAAGAGTCTCGGCCATCTCAATGTGAATAATAGTCGCGTTCCAAAAGTTACGATGTTGGCCATGCCTGGTAAACGTCTGCTTAGTCATACACAGATTTATGCAACTTCAGCATTAAAATCTATCTGGGAAGGATGGGGAAGGGACAACGATATCTGTGTGTGTATGCATGTGCATGTGCAAGGATAGTGTATACATCTTCAAGAAATAGATATATGCAAGGCTAATCAATATTAAAAGTCAGTACTAGGAGTGCATCCAAGAACTAGTATAGATCGAAGTGGGTACGGGGTATCATTGACCTCCTCTTGGAATGCAACAAGCACGTGTGAAGTGCCTGTATGAAAGTGGTAACACAAGGTCGTCAAAGTTTGTACCAAGACTCAGATATTTTGCTGTTCTGCCAGGAATGCACTCTAGTCTACTAGTGCTATTCAAAGTACTTTATGGTTGTGTTTTTGGTGGCCTTGACTGACGCCAAAATATGTTTTGGGTATGTTTTGGAGAGACCGTTGAAATCACCTTTGTTCAATCTCCGACATGCTCCGACTATTGATTAGCATGCCGCGGCTGTGGTGGCATGGCACGTGAGTCCAAAAATGAAATGCCACTTAGTGAAATCAAAGGGCGTATAGTAGTAAATTACATCGACAAATGCCCCAGCCATCTGAACGTGCCCGCCTACTCGAAGATGTGTTATCTGTAGCAAAGGTTGTTATCGAGCATCATCTCAATCGCGATGACTCCAACTCGGACT
>JBBPNX010000605.1:0-16511 GCA_038091155.1 Harrya chromipes | reverse complement strand
CAACTGCATTTCGCAACGCTGCTGGAACTCGGTGAGGTGATAAGATGAGGTGGACAAGTCACGCTGGAACTGCTCGAGTTTCTCGTGCGCGATTTCCAACTCTTCCGCTTTCGCAGCATCTGAAAATTTCCACTGTTCGACTTGGGAAGTAAGCTTCGCTGACTCCACTGTGTGGCACTGCCGGTCTTCGTCGATTTGAGTGGATGACACGGCTAGATCGTGGCGGAGCCGCTCGAGTTCGTTCGATGCGGCGGCGAGTTCCTTTGCTGCGTCAGCGGCCAAAAGTTCCCATTCCTCGCTTCGAGAGGCGAGTTCAGCCAACTCCGTTGCGTGGTGCTTGTGGTCCTCAGCAGTCTGATTGGCGGATGCCGCTAGGTCGCGCTGGAGCTTGCTGAGTTCCTTGCGTGCCGTTATGAGTTCCTCCGCTTTGCCAGCGTCCTCGAGTTTCCACTGATCGATCTGAGCATTGAGAACCGCAAGCGCGTGATCTCTATCTCCACTGAGCGACGCCATGGCTTCTAGCTGCTCGCGAAGTGCGCTGAGCTGCATTGATTGAGTCTCGTTACGCTGCTGGAGCTCGATGATGAGAGTGGAAGTCGTGGATTGGTTGTGCTCAAGCTGCGTGATCTTCTCGCGTGCGACGGTTAACTCTTCCGCTTTGGTGGAACTTGAGTGCTTCCACTGCTCGAGCTCGGAAGCAAGCGCAGCTGACTCAACCGAGTGACGCCGCTGGTCTTCGGTGATCTGAGCAGATGATGCAGCAATGGAACCACGAAGCTGTTCAAGGTCCCTGTACGCGGAACTGAGTTCTTCAACCTTTGCAGCATCCAGACGCTTCCACTCCTCCACTTGTCGAGTGAGCTCCGCAGACTCCGTAGCATGGCGCTGCTGTTCCTGGGCGATCTGAGTAGATGAGATTACCAAATCGCAACGAAGTTGCTCGAGACCATCGCGAGTGGCGTTAAGTTCCTCCATTTGGGCACCGTCTTTGACTTCCCACTGCTCAATTTCAGCCATGTAAGCGGTAATTGTACGATCTCTGTCTTCGGCATACGATGAGGCGGTCCGGAGTTGTTCGTGGAGTGAGGTGAGCTCCGTCGACTGGGATTCGCAAGTCTTCTGGAACTCGACGAGGTGGCAAGTCGAGGTGGACAAGTCCTGCTGGAGTCGCTCAAGTTTCTCGCGCGTGATAACCAACTCTTCCGATTTGAGGGTGTCCGAACGCTGCCATTTTTCGACTTGAGCAGTGAGCTCAGCTGACTCCCTCACGTGGCGCTGCTGGTCGTCGGCAGTCTGGGCGGATGAAATGGTCAACTCGTGGTGTAGTTGGTCTAAGTTCTTTCGTGCGGCCGTGAGCTCTTGTGCCGTAGCTTCCGCCTGAGAGGATACACCGGCCAGTTCCTGGCGAAGTCGTTCAAGTTCCTTTCGCGCAGCGATAAGTTCCTCCGCTTTACCACTGTCTGCAAGTTTCCATCGCTCGATCTGCTCGTTAAGACTGGTCACCGAACGGTCTCTATCCTCACTAAGCGAAGATATAGCTTCGAGTTGGTCATGGAGGGAGTGGAGCTGCATTGACTGCGTCTCGTTGCGCTGCTCGAGCTCGATGACGACAGAAGACGACGTGGTTTTGTTCCGCTCTAGCTGTGTGATCGTGTCCCGTGCGGTGGCGAGTTCTGCAGATTTGGTGGCATCTAAACGCCTCCACTCGTCAAGCTTGGAAGCATGCTCGGCTGACACCGTCGCGTGGCGTTTCTGAACATCAGCGATCTGAGTGGCGGATGCAGCGAGGTCGGAATGGAGTTGGTCAAGGTCACGGTGCGCAGCACTCAGTTTCTCTGCCTTTGCAGTATCCGAACGCTTCCACTCCCCCACCTGGGCGGCAAGCTTCTCTGACTCCGCTGCGTGACGCCGTTGGTCCATGATCACGTCATGACGAAGGTGTTCGAGATCGTTGCGAGTAGTAACAAGATCTTCGGCGCGAGCAGCATCTTTGACTTTCCACTCCCTGATTTCAGCGACGTGAGTGGCGATCATGGAATCTTTCTCTTCGACAGATGACGACACGGCCTGGAGTCGTGCACGGAGAGTGCTAAGCTTCGCCGACAGTTGTTCGATCCTTTCGTGCGCTGAGGCGAGCTCCTTGGCTTTGGTGACGGTTGAGTGTATCATTCTTCGAACTCGAACGTGAACTCACCTGAGTCCACCGTATGGTGGTGCTGGTCAAGACGGAGCTGGTGGAGGTCCCTGCGTGCGACGTCGAGTTCCTCTGTCTTGACGGCATCCAGTCGGGTCCACTTCTCGGTTTCCGTAGTAAGACGAGCGATCGTGAGATCTTTGTGGTCGCCATTGGATGACACGACCTTGAGTTCTTCGCGGAGCGAGATGAGCTCCGTCGACAAGACCTCGCTATGCTGTTGAAGCTCGGAGATGAGGGAAGACGAGATAGACAGGCTATGCTGGAGCTGCTCAAGTTGTTCGTGCGCAACGGCAAGTTCGTCTACTTTGGTAGCGTATGAGTACTTCCACTCCTCTACTCGAGATATAAGCTCGGCTGACTCCGTCGCATGACTCTGTTGGTCCTTGGCGATCTGATTGACGGACACGGCTAGGTCGCGACGAAGCTGGTCGAGTTCCTTGCGGAGTGCAATGAGTTCCTCCGCTTTACCAGCATCCGCTCGTTTCCATTTCTCGATTTGAGCGTTGAGCTTGGCAACAGTGCGATCTCTGTCTCCCCTGAGTGATGCCATGGCCTCTAGTTGCTCGCGAAGAGAGCCAAGTTGGGCTGATTGCGTCTCGTTACGCTGCTCGAGCTCGATGATGCGAGTGGATGTCGTGGATTGGTTGTATTCAAGCTCCTTGATCCTCTCCTGCGCCGAGGCAAGCTGCTGTGCTGTTGTGACGTCTGAACAATGTTCATTGCACAAGCTCGAAAGTGAACTTACCTGCCTCCGCTGCCTGGCGCAGCTGGTCATCGGCGGCCTGAGCGGCTGTCGCGGCTAGCTCTAGACGGAGCTGATCGAGATCCTTGCGTGCAACATTAAGCTGCTCGGTCTTCGTAGCGTCCAAACGCTTCCACTCCTCGATTTGGGCGGTGAGATTGGAGATCGTACGATCTTTGTCATCACCGCAAGATGACACGACCTGGAATTGTTCACGGAGAGAACTGAGCTCATTCGACAGTATCTGATCATGTCGCTGAAGTTCGCTGAAGCGGGAAGATGAGGTTATCAACTCGTGTTCAAGCCACTCAAGTCGTTCGTGCGTAATAGCGAGCTCTTGCGCTTTGGCAGCATCTGAACGTTTCCACCCCTCGACTTCGGCAGTAAGTTCCGCTGACTGTTCCATATGGCGCTCCCGGTCGTCGACGATCTGAGCGGACGACACGACTAGGTCACGGCGGAGCTGGTCAACGCTCTCGTGTGCGGCGGAGAGCTCTTCGACCGTAGCGTCGGCTCGAGAGGATATGATAGCTACTTCGTGGCGTAGTCGCTCGAGGTCTTTGCGTGCAAGAATAAGTTCCTCCGATTTGGCACCGTCTGCAAGTTTCCATCGCTCGATCTGCTCGTTAAGAGTGGCCACAGTGTGATCTCTGTCTCCACTAACCGACGACATGGCCTCGAGTTGCTCGTGGAGAGAGCGAAGCTGCATAGACTGCATCTCATTGCGCTGCTCGAGTTCGGCGATGAGATAGGATGACGTGGACTGGTCGTGCTCGAATTGCTCAATACTGTCGTACGCCGAGGAGAGCTCCTGCGCTTTGCTGACGTCTGAACGCTTCCACTCCTCGAGCTTGGAAGCGAGCTCAGCTGTCTCTGCCGCGTGGAACTTCTGGTCCTGTTGTATCTGGGTCAATGACGTGGATAGGGCGTGGTGGACCTGATCGAGCTCATTCCGTGTGACGGTCAGTTGCTCCCTTTGAGTAACGTCTACAAATTTCCACTGTTCGATTTCAGCGGAGAGGGTGGCTAGAATGCTATCTCTTTCTTTGCCATACGACGAAGCGGCCTCATATTGCGCATGGAGAGAACTGAGGGCCGCCGAAAGCGTCTGATTTTGTTGGTCGAGCTCGGTGATGCGTGAAGAGGAGGTGGAATTGACTTCCTGAAGCTGCGCAAATTGCTCGTGCACGTCGATGAGCTCTTGCGCTTTGGCAGTGTCTGAACGCTTCCACTTTTCGATTCTGGAAGTGAGGTCGGCTAACTCCGTCGCATGACACCGTTGGTCCTCGACAATCTGAGTGGTGGACACAGCCAAATCATGATGGAGCTCATGGAGCTCCTTGCGCAATGCGATGATCTCCTCCGCCTTGTGGCCATCTGCTAGCTTCCACGTCGCGATTTGCTCGTTGAGGGTGGCGACCGCACGATCTCTGTCCTCGCCAAGTGACGATATGGCCGTGAGGTGCTCACGGAGAGAGCTAAGCTCCACTGAGCGTGTTTTGTCATGCTGCTCGAGCTCGATGATGCGTGAAGATGAGGTAGAGCAGTGGCTCTCCAGGCAAGTCATTTTCTCGCGCGCCATGGCGAGATCTTGAGCTTTGATGGTATTCAAACGTCTCAACTCCTCGAGCTCAGAGGTGAGCCCAGCTGACTCCGTCGCGTGGCGTCGCTGAGCATCAGCAATCTGAGTGGCAGACGCAGCGAGGTCAAAACGGAGCTGCTCAAGGTCCCGGTGCGCAGCACTCAGTTCCTCTGCCTTTGCAGCATCCGACCGTTTCCACTCCTCCACCTGGACAGTAAGCTCCGCTGACTCCGCAGCGTGACGCTGTTGGTTCGTGATCGAATTGCGACGCAGCTGCTCGAGATCGTTGCGAGTGGCGACGAGTTGCTCCGCTTGAGCAGCATCTTGGACTTTCAACCGCTCGACTTCAGCGATGTGGGTGGCAATCATGTCATCTTTCTCTTCAATAGATGATGACGCAACCTGGTATTGATCATGGAGATAAGTAAGTTCCATAGTCAATTGCTGGGTTTTCTCTTGCGCCGCGGAGAGTTCCTTGACTTTTGAGGCGTCTGAGCGGGTTCACTCCTCGAGTACAAACGTGAACTTACCTGACTCCGCAGCATTACGTTGCTCCATAGCGATATCTACACGGAGCTGGTCGAGGTCCCTGCGCGCAGCGCCGAGTTCCTTCGTCTTCGTGACATCCAATCGCGTCCACTCCTTTACTTCGCCAGTGAGGCTGGCAATCATACGATCCTTGTCGTCGCCGTTTGATGAAACGACCTCGAGTCGTTCATGGATAGAAGTGAGCTCGGTCGACAGCATTTCATCACGCTGCTGGAGCTCGGTGACGAGAGACGTTGAGGTGGATAGGTCGTGTTGAAGTTGCCGAAGTTCTTCGTGCACAGCGGCGAGCTCCTCCGTTTTAGCAGCTTCTGAAAGCCTACACTCCTCAACTTGGGAGATGAGCCTCGTTGATTCCGCCTCATGACGCTGCCGGTCTTCGAGAGTCCGGTCGGCAGACGCGGTTAAGTTACGACGGAGCTGGTCGAGATCCTTGCGTAAGGCGATGACATCCTCTGCCTTGGCGTGGTCCGCCAGCTTCCAATAGTCAATTTGCTCGTTAAGGGAGGCAACTGTGTGATCCTTATCCTTGTTCAGCAACGAGATGGCGGCTAGCTGCTCGCGGAAAGAATTGAGCTCCATCGACCGTGTCTTGTCATGCTGCTCGAGCTCGATAGTGCGTGAAGATGACGTGGCTAGGTCGTGCTGGAGCTTGGTAATCTTCGCCTGCGCACTGGTGAGCTCATTCGATTTGACAACATCTGAGCGCTCCCACTCCGCAAGACCCTTGCGTGCGGAAGTGAGTTCTTGCACTGTAGTGCGTAGCTCAGAGGATGCAGCATCAAGTCCGCCGCGGAGCCGCTCAAGGTCTCTCTGAGTCGTCTCAAGCTCCCCCGTCTTAGCGGCACCCAACCGTTTCAACTCCTCGACGTCACGATCTTTGCGAGTCAACTCGTCCCGGAGCTGGTCCCGTAGAGAACCAAGTTGTTCGTTATCTTTTCGCTCAGCAACGATCGTACGATCCCTTTCATCGATCATGGATGCCTTGGTTTGCAGCTCGTTGCGCGCTAAGACGAGCTCGCTTGACAGCGCATCGTGAGTCTGCTTGAGTTCTTCGGTCCGAACGGATACGATGGAAAGGTCATGCTCAAGGAGCTCATTCTTTCTGAGTTCAGCGACGATCTGCTGCGCCTTCTCAGCGATTTCGTGGTTAAGTGAAACGATAGCGCCATCTTTCTCCTCCTGGAGCGACACTGCCACCTGCAACTCCTGTCGGACAGAGCTGAAAGCTCTCGATAGTTCCTCATAATGCCCCAGCAGGTCGGCAATCTCGGAAGTCGAAGTGGCTAGATCCGACGAAAATTTCTCCAGTTCGGTGACCGAGATGGTAATGCGCCCTGTATTCTTGGCGAACTTTTGCTTCCAGTGTTCTATTCGCGTGGTGACAGTGGTGAGTGTGGTCGCGATAATGGAGATGGTGGTCGTGATAGTCGCGAGAGTGGAACCGGTTTCCCTTGCCTGCGATGCGATCTCTGCAGGGTTACCGCGGAGTGAATTGAGCTCGGCCTGGAGCTGAGCGATCCGAAACGTGGAAGCGACCACCTTCTGCGAAAGCTCCTCATTTGCCCCTTGAAGTATCACGACCCTCTCTTCAGAGTCGCGCTTGTAATCCTCGCATTCAGTCGTCAAAAGAGCGAGTATGTGGTCCATCTGAATTATTTGCTCTCGTACAGAAAACGACGGTTTTGACAGAGTCCTAAGACGTCGAGTGTCGGCATCCAACGAGACAGGTTGGGTTCTCCGGGGAAGGCCTCTCTCTCGGTAAAATGATGGCTTCCTCTGTACTCCGCCTTCAACCAGTGACCGCGCCTCGCGTTGCTGCTGAAAAGGAGTAGTTGGAAAGGAAAGGGAGAGTCGATCTTGCTGGGGTAGCACGGTTCCGCTTCTCATCGTAAATACTGTGCTTTCTCGTTCGTCGACTAGGGTAGTGGTAATTTCAGAGCTCAGAATATGATCGGTTTTCTCGACCTCTAGATCGGAGAGTTCCGAGTCGGCATCTGTGAGATCTGAAAAAGATATGAGATCATGAATGAGCTCGACTGTCATTCCTACCTAATTCAAAACCAAACAGGATTGTCTTCAATGTAGCGGAGATCGTTTGTATGTATTGTTGGATTTTGGTCCACTCAGATCGCTATTGGAGACCAATTCTCATCAGCCAATATTTCACCAAAATACATGTCTCGTTACCTCGATGCTATGAACCTCGGCTTCCTCTGTGCCCAAGTTGACTGATGCGGGCCCTGAGGACACCTTTTGTGTCAGTATCTTGGTAGCACTCGTGGATCTAGAGTCGAGTGTTGACTGTTCTTGAGTTTCCGGTAGTGCTGGCTAACGATGAAAAGTGGATCAGAAATGTCGTCCTTATCAGGTGTGTGTTCACGTACCTGATAAGCTTTTCTTGGTTGTTTCGGTTCCGCGCCAAACGTGTTGCCCAGGGGCGTCGAAGGAGAAGTGAGGGGGAGCATACCCGCAAGTGTAGCGGCGCCTGGAGGAGCGAGGGTCAGGAAGGCACTTTCAAGCGGGGGCTGGTGACGCACTCAATGCGGCAAGGATGTCTGAAAACTATTGAGGTATCAAGAGCATTCTAGTGAGTAGACTTTATACCAAGAATATGGTTGACATATACGCGTGCGCACGCAATCCCTGTGAATCCGTGGTGGAAATATGGGCTGAGGGCTCAAAATTGGCGCTAATCACAGGGCGTGATGATGGTAATCCGTTCGTCATTGCATATGGGATCCCATACACGAGGCACCGAGTCTTCGACACGATGTTGATCAAACGTGGACTTGGCAGGAAGTTTCCTTGGATTATCTGCAAGCACTTCGAGACAGCCCCCCAGCTTGATTGCAAGACAAACCTCTGCCGAATAGTAACTGTCACTTTAACCTGACGTTTTTGATGAGGACTCAGTGAGTCACCAGCTCGACCGTGACTGGCCCCATGCAGAGAATACCTGAAAAGTGGGATACATACATACTGAATCGTCATTACGCAAAACACTAAACACTGCTCCTCACCAAAGTCACTGCGGTGCTTTCCCTGGATCATGCGAGCTAGTCGGCGGAACTAACACACCATAACCGCATGTGTCCCAGATTCCCAGCGTGTTTGATGAGACAAGGAAGAGTAGCGTAGTTGATAGACGCTAGTTACTATAGTAAACTTAACCCAAGTTTCGAAGTTCGCTGAACCTCCGTCGTGAAAAAGGAAGGACAACAAATTCTGATCAAGTCACACTGCAAATATTGACACAGCCTGGTGAAGTACTAGTGACACAAGGCTGTTCGGGAAGAGTAGACGAAAAGCTTCCATACTACGGCTGGCAAATTGCAACACTTCAAATCACGAACCCTTGTCAATTCAAACCACAGCGTGGTCCAAGGGTCTCTCAGCGCTTAGTCTGATCACTATAAATTAATCTGTACCATTTTATGAATTTCATGGGGCCTCAATCTAGTAAATAATACCGACGGACGCGGTAGGAAGTCAAAGGTGGTGCAATCGTGACCCTGAAATTGGTTTACGCCGGAACCATGGGCATTCGCAGATACAAGGATTGATAATTTGCACTTGACTCTTGCATTATTGTCTTCCTGGACCGACGGGGCCACCGGCCTCGTCAGCGCGCCAGTGGGAAATGTTCACGAGATTGTTGAAGTGGGTCGATTCAATTTTCGTTCGAGGCCGAATTGCCAATCGATTCGGGGTCGCCCATACCACGTTCTGGAGATTTCCGAAGGGGCTGTCTTACCAGTGTAATATGACCATATTCGAAAGTTCAAACCTTGAGCTTGATGCATGACCGGCGACATCCAACTTTCCACTCTTCCAACTCCTAGGCTCAGCCGCTCATACCGGTGGGCTGGGTGTAACTTGACCCGACCAGGATATTATATTTACTGCCCATTCATCACGCTACTGAACCCTGTTCAGCGAGTTGTCATGTCGGAGCTTTTCAGGGAAATACTGGGCTCACTGGAAATCTACCATGCGGGTGCCTCATTTGCTCATTGCTGTAGAATGGTCCGCGAGCAACGTGCCCGCATAAAGACGAGCCTTTGACAGTGAGGCAAGTTCACCATCCCAGCCGGCACCCGCCAGTTAGAATGTCAGTTCCAACGCCTCCTTCGTATCGGTGTACGACTTGCAAAAGTACATCAGCCAATCCAAGGAACCTGATATACTTTATTGATGGAACATCTAACAAACCCGGCGAAAAGGTGACCTTTGCGTGCATCACGATGCCCCATACTACATAGCTGACTAGTCTGTGGCAGAATACAAATGTTTTCAAACTGTTCACCGACGTCGCATCCTCAACAGCAAACGGCTCTTCGGAGGTTGAGCAGCACAAAGATTATTCGATGGGCATAGGAGCACACAATATCGACCATTTATCTCCACTAAACCGCGGGAGGATGGTTGTCTCTGGTTGGGTTGAGATGGCATTCGCTTGGTTCGTCGTCTTTATATATCACTGCCGACCGAATTGGACATATTGTTATAGCAATGTCAGGGAGAATGTGAAGAAGGCGTACAAGTACTTAGTAACTAACTATCAGGAGGGAGATCAGATATACCTGTTTGGTATGTTCAGTTCCGAAGGGGCTAGCTCTACCAGGTGGTGATTCTTGCAGGTTTCTCTCGAGGCGCATACCAAGTGCGGGCACTTGCTAGCATGATTCATGAAGTGAGCACGCATAGAATCGTCTTATCCACGGCAACTGATTGAATCACGCTTAAATAGGTTGGTTTGGTGCAGCAGATGGGTCATTGTGAAATGTCAGTATTTCCGTCATTGCGTCCTGGAAGTCTGACAACTCAACTCGTAAATAGGGCCTATGAGCATTACCTTTCCATTGATTTCTATAAACCACGGGAACGACGGTTGATAACCCAATTCAAGACCGCGTTCTGCTGGCCGGGTGTGAGGGTTCATTTCGTTGGGGTCTGGTGTGTTTATTGTACTTTAGATGACGCACTGAGCTGATTTTGGCCAGGGACACGGTATCGTCCTTAGGTCTCATCAAAAAAGATGTTCATGTCACCGCCTCCGCCTCGGTAACAAACGCGTGCCATTTCCGACACGCGCTTGCCCTCGATGAACTTCGAGTAAAGTTCCTACCGGAGTACTTCGGGGAGATGAATGCTCATCATAGCAATGTGCAAAGTCCCAGACTCGCCATCGACGATGTTAAAGAAGTCTGGTTCGCAGGCAGCCATTCTGATGTGTACGTTATATGTCGAGTTGTGCACAGGATGATCCTGATGCCCGAGCGTCCAGCGGCGGGAGCAACTATAGACAGGATCCAACGGTAGCTTTGGTGGATGACTCTGGATCTTCCATCGGCTACGCTGGTGACGTGCCACTTGAGTGGATGAGAAGAGAAGCCGCGGCCAACGGTTTAGTTTTCAAGTCAAACGAGGTCGCCTGGGACCCGCAGGATGTCGATCTCGGCACGAAGGAGTCGATGACGCTTTGGTGGAAATTTCTGGAAGTATTTCCCATTCGCCATCAGGTATCATTCAGTGGCACTGGTAAACATAAGTGGAGGTAACGTCATCCTCTTATAGATTTTGTCTTGGTTTCTGATTGTCTGTAGATGGCATCTGTGTCGTCCTCGATCGGTCATTCCTAGCCAACGAATTCATCCTTCCGTTTTGTCTGCGGACATATATACACCCCATGCCACTTTAGGAAACCGCGCCCGTAACTCGATTATTCTGCGGAGACCCTCAGACCGGCTAGACACGACTGTACCCCTGGATGAAGGAGCAAGGACAGGGTGGCTGGAATCGCTGCTTAAAGATCAACAAACGACACTTGATTCTCTCGAAAAGGTGTTATTCCTTATTGATTCCAGTAAGTTTCATCCTCCGTCAACCTATCGCTAACTGACATTGGGTACGTTAGTGAACTATGAAGCTCCAGATAATGGGCAGACCCAAATAAAACCTAGGCCGCGGTGGATTTTATCAGACTTCAAGGGTCGAGCTTTTGCTAAATATGCCCTCACCGTCATCTATGACGTGACTTGTAGGTTGTCATTTAGTCCTTGATACCCTGCATTGATTCCGTGCATCCCCTGCGCTAGCCAACGGCGCTGTTTCCGAGGAGTTACTGAATGGTGCAAGAACCTCTCTCTGCACCATCTTGCCGTCTGCCCCCAATCACCTGGAATTCACCCGGGCTCTTTATGTTGTACGGTTCTCAGCAAAATACCCAAGACTCCGACGGCGTTTTGTCGATGACTATGTGACTGCAGCTTTGATGGTTGCACTGGAACGGACCGCCAAAAGTCCCAGTGAGATCCTATTTCCACTGGTGATGGACAGTCTATGTTACCTCATTGCCGACGGTGTGTCATGATCAATATGGTCCAGCGTGTAAGCTTATCCTTTTGCAGAGAACCTAAGGAGCGGTGTTATCAATCGGTTCCATGCTACACCAGGTGGAACTGAAACCGCTCAAACGAGAATCTCGTTAACATTGGACGTAAAGGGTAACAGTATGCTATTGGTCAATGTACGCGGTTGATTTACATGCTCATCATAGTACCCGTCCACTTGATGGCGTCTCTCAAGATGATTGCCCGTCTCGCCCAGCATCGCCCGGGTAAGGGCCTTTCATGCTGCTACCATGTCATTCATTTAACCCTTCGGCAGACCTTTGTCAAGAGTTCAAGCCCAAGCTTTACGAGCTGGCAAACAAGGAGAGAGACGGGGTTGGTTCTGCGGCTGTAAAGGCTTTAGTTGCAATGAACGCACAGCGTGAGTCGCGACTTTACTGTTCCATGATGCTTACCTGATGAGTGATGTCGTGCAAGAAGTTACTCGCGATATCTACATCTGCAATACTCTGGGCTACCTCGGTAACATCCTCCCTCCGTTGGACGTAGAGGCTGTTAGTTCCCCTTCACCCGACAACACCAATGAGTTACCTACTGTCCTTCGAGTCAATGGTAAGCGCAATGCATTGAATGCGCCCATGTTGTGATTGATCCGTGTCGGACATAGGCGCACTCAACCAGGAATTCATGCGCGCGCTTGTATCTACTATCGAGTCGTGCAACGTTCATGAACGCATGGAAGCGACCTTGACACTACTGAAGCTATGCAGAAGTGAGTTTGAAAGCGCCCTGGCTGACGTAGTTGACCATGGATGAGTTAGACTCGATGGTTATGGACTTTTGCGCACAGAACAATGTACTGGACATTTTCGTGAGGCAGCTAGAGCAAAAGAAGACCTCACTGCTGGCGGCGTATGCGTTGAGGAAGTGCTTGGAGTACAGTAAGTCCAAGGTTGGTTGTTCGTTTTCCCATCACTCAAGAAATGGACTAGATTTGTGGACGCCCGACCACTACTCACGCGCGGCTCCTGCTTTCGTCTCCATGGTCGAGAAAAACTGGTTTGACGACGCAGTTGGCCGAGTGGAAGGCCGCGAGATTTTCCGAGAACTCATGGCGTCTGGTATGTATTTTGCGGTTCAAATTTATGATTTCGAGCCTTGTATTGAAGATGTACTGGGTAGTCCACCTAAGGGAAAAGGTCATCAGGTCTGACATCGTTCCCGCTCTGATAAAAATGCTCGCTGGTGGTGAACGGCATCAGACCCGCATGAGCTCGATATGTATTGATGTGCTTGGTACAGTCTGTCACCGCATCTGCACCCACATGACTGACTTTGAGTTAGATAAAGAGCAACCACTAGACCTGAAAGACCATGTGAAGGAAAGCATCGCATACTTGAAGGACAAAGACAAGGATGTCCGAATGAAAGGCGTCAAGGTCATTTCCGCACTGGCTCAGACAGGTAGGACTTTGCGTCACGCGTCATCCATGGAATAGCTTCTGATGAGCTGCCAGGGGCTGGTGAGCGGGCAATAAAGGAGCACTTGAACGATATAATAGAAATCCTACCCCACGAATCTCCAGACGGCCGACCCCTATCGCGTTCCCAAATAGTCGGTGCTCCTGCCGTATTATACAATTTAGCCAAGAACGGTGCGTTCGGTGTCATCCCACCTCTGCGACTGAGAAGTAGTGACTTTGCTTCTTTCAAACCTAGAAACTCTTCGCGAGCATATCCGAGACTCTCCGAAGTTCGCTGAATGGAAAGCGACTCTGAGGAACTAAGGAACATCATGACTTTGCGTAGTTGTACGTACCCTAGATGCAGCCCGCGCAGTTACTCAAGTGCTCGCGGCGCTCATACCCAGTGACCCAGTGAACACAAACAATTGGCTGTGCTGGGTCTGAAATTTTCTGTGGATCTTCCCTGAACACGGCGTTTTTTGTCTTCGCATGTATCGCATAATCTTGGCAGCTCTCCCGCTATCAGCCCAGCTCGTTTTTTATTGGCTCAGCTCGCCTGGTACCATGCATTCCATTCAGTAGTAGTATAGTGGTATAAATAGCAATGCAGTTACTGCCACAATACTAGAAAAGTGTACAATGTATGAAGGGACAGCAAGGGCAGTGATAGCAAATGAAAACGACGACGGATGGGGGGAGTGATGGACGGAAAAAACGATCGATGCGAATGGCAACGAATGAGAGCGGCGACGGACGGAGAGAGCGATCGACGGAAGGAACGATCGACACAAATCCGACGGACAGAAAGAACGATGGAAGCAAATGACAACGAATGAGAGCGACAACGGACGAAAAGCGCGGTGGATGAAAAAAAAAAAAACGATAGAGGAATGAGGAGAGGCATTTGAATCATTCCACAGGGTACCTGTATGCACAAAATCATCGGCAATTCGACTCGGTCCAGGCTGACTGCCATCAGCCTGGGTGATACCTTTGCCCCGAGGAACACACGATCAGACGCAATCAAAATCGATAAGGAGAAACACACCTGCTTAACACGAGCCTCCTCTCTCTTCCAGGACCGCGATTGTTCCGGGGAGGGGTTGTCCCAGTATTGCCCGAACTCTGTGACCGTATCGAGTCGTCCTTTCCTTTGTTCACGTCAGCTTTATAATTGATCTTACACAAGTTACTATGCGGAATATAAGATAGATATACTCTCTAAATGATCAGATTTATCGAACACTGAGTTTTTCACAATCCGCAGTGTCGCGAGTGGGGATCTGCGGGGTAGGAGTAACTCGCACGGGTCAGGGGTACGGGTGCGTTGCACTGGGATGACCCATTTACCCACGACCCAATCTCTACCCATGCCTCACCCGTCTACTAACACGCGGGTTTGTACCACCGACGAGGACACCAGAAACGTGCTGAACGGGTCAGTAAATGCATCAGAATGCGAGCACAAAGGAGGAAGAGGAGTGCTCACCTGAGATAGCTCCAGACGAAACGGAAGCGAAGCGCACATACCAAGCGACATCCAGAGGTACCCAGAACACCCAGAACATAAGCTGAACGAACGCATCGTATTGAAATAGATGGCCAGAAGTGTGTGCAGGCGAGGAAGTTGAATTGAGGGTCGTCGGAAGTGATTGGGGCAGCCAGATCGTCGGCAATGATGCTCTGCGTGTTCCAGAGCGTCCTAAAAGCGAAACGGACGCATGCGTCGACAAAGCGAAAGCACTACGTCAAGATAGAGGCCTGGGAGGCCATATGGGCGTGCTGGAGGCGTTGAGGGTCGTTAGGTCGATCGAGAGAGTTGTCGGCAGCTGTGAACACGATGTGATACGTCCCAGACGCGGGGGAGACGAGCACGATGTCCGAACGAAGGTGTTGTGTCGAGATGGAGGGCCAGGAGACCTTAGAGGTGAGCAGGAGATGTCGAAAAGTGTCGAGAATAATTGGGGCAGCCGAAACGAGAAGGCGACAGGTATGACGGGGAATGAGGCAAGATGGATGGCATCATGAGCGGCGGAAGCCATAAGTCGAAATGAGTGGAAACACAGTCGCTAGTTGAACACGAGGCGAGTCAGCACAAACAGTACAAACACACAGTAAGTGACGCACCAGGTTAGTGGGTTCAGTGGACCTGCCCATGCTACGGTCAACCTGCGTCCTGATTGTTCTTCTTCGTACCCTTGTAATCCACTTCCCAGAACATAAGTTGGTCGGGGTTTTCGAACTCCTTCGCATCGAATAAAGGATGTCGATCTTCTTGGAGACCGGCAAGCGGTAGCTATGATTGTGTTTTGGAACTCGTCAAACTTGCTCCGGCGATTGAGAAGAAGTTGTTGGTACATGTCCGACCTCGTATGATAATTAGCGTTGACATTGAAAAGACCCAAGAGGAAAGACACTAAATACTTACCGAGATCCTGCCCAACCTGCACCTGGCTCACGAAAGAGTTCAGGTGAGCAATTTCGACGTTTGAGGGAAATAGTTCAAATAGACGCGTACGATAAGAGCCAGAGGCCTGCCGTTGACTTCCACCGCAAAATCTCACCATAATAAAGGATCGGAAGATATAATAAGTCACCGCAAAGCTCACATTTACCGCGACACCTAAGCGCCCAACTTCCAACTCACAACGGGGTACACCGTGACGACGACTCCGGCGAAAACATGACTCACGAAGTGTGTCCACTGTGTCTGGCTATTTCTTCTTTCTCCGCCTGATGATTGAGGAACTCTTATATCGTTTAGCCGCAAAGCACTGGTTTTATGCCAGTCATGGTTGATCAACGTGCGTTGATCGACAAGATGCTAGCTCGCTATTCTGGAGAATTCACTGGTAGGAATCACGCTCGACTCGTGCGGGCACTTCTCATACGTCGTACGACAGTTTTCCGTGAACTTCTTCAGAATTCCGACGATGCTGGATCATCTGCTGTCGACATCTGCTTCAGGGGCGCTGCGTACCGAAGACATGGAAAAGATACAGTTCCGTCGACGTTGCCTGACTTAGATTCTACCAGCGTACGCCAGCCTGTTCTCATCAGTCAATTGAAGTGCATTTGTGCTAACGTAGCTCTCTTTCAAGGTTACGCACTGGACAATCAAAGACAACGGGAGGTCATTCACAAATGACGACTGGAATCGACTCACGGAGATTGGTGTGTTCAGCAACAGTCTCTATTTCACCCTTGACCTAAATGTCATCAGCCGCCGGGAACCCTGATTCTAGGTCGATCGGCGCCTTTGGTGTTGGTGGGTCTAACGTGTTCTCTTTTGGTCAAACCAACCATGACTAAATCGGTTAACAGGTTTTTATAGTGTATTTTCTGTGACCGAAAACCCACATATATTATCACAAGGTATAATCTTTTTGTTGTTAGGCATGTTCGGCATAACATATTTGCAGGGTACGAAATGACGTTGGAATGGATGGGCAACCAGGTATCAACCTCGTCGATCCAAGAAGTTACAATCTCAATTGAATCTATACCAGCTCGGTTTCAGAAAATATGCTTTCCCTTCGGAACAAACGCTTGATTCAAGGACCGGGGGTTGGAGAACAACGATAGAGCTCCCACTTCGACACTCTCACCCGATGCCGCGCAC